>JBAJNP010003379.1:14177-40057 GCA_036877545.1 Yasuhikotakia modesta
TATGAAGTTTTAAACTTTAAAACTATAACAACTTTAAAACTTTAAAGAGATGCACAAATCACAATCAGTTCATAACGTTTTATTCAGAAACACATCCAGCGTTGACACACGTGCTGTATTACATATTTAAATGAAAACATTGTTCTGACCCAAACCGGCAATTTTTGGTTCCCAGAATATTCCTAAAATGTTAGTGTTTTGTTGCAAAAAGGAACAAACTAAAAAAAGTTATTTTTTTTGGTTTCTAAAAAAAATTGGAACTGATGGGGCCTTAAAAAAACTTTAGTGCTAAAATTCAGTTCCAGGTCAAGTCATTGTCCACAGCCAAGATATTATTACAGGGTATAAAGATCTTTTATTAACATTTATTTACATGACATTTATGAAATCTATAGGTGCTGGAATCAAAGCTGAACATAACCTCTAGTTTAAAAGACATTGAGTGTTATGTTGTGCAGGTATAGAGTCTGACAGGAGCCTCAGTTTTAAACACAAAAAAGACACAATCTTTAAGTGAAGCTATTTTCTAGTACTGCAGTGACGTTGTACGCAGCTCTGTTAACATTAAACATTAGTAAACATTTTCTATATAAATTGTACACATCCACAGGCTAAAAAATATTAGTATGACTATGATTTTATAACTTTAACTTTTAGAAACTTGATGACTTTTGGAAATGGAAAGGGTGACATCTGGTGGCTGTAGCGTGAATTTCTTTATCTTCAACAATTGGGTTTGTGTTGGGGTGTCTGTAGCTGTAATTTCCTGTGTTGCTTTGTGTAAATATTTGACAGTGTTTGAACTTTGTTTCAGCACTTTGAGTGACTGGAGGAGGCCTGTCAAAGGCGCTCTGTCACTATCCAGTGACATCCCACTGAGAGAGAGACACAGCTGGGGCGCAGGTCCATTAATGAGAACAAGCCCCAGGCTCCTCTGTAGTGCCTGTTGTTCTGAACACTCTGTCAAAAACCTGAAAACATCTATAAGTAAATGAGTCATTAATCTGTCCTCCATTCTTTTCATCAAGATTTAGTCGTATTTTGTATTTCTGTACATTTAAATAAAGTTCTTTGGTGCTTTAACATTGTGTCTGGCACACAAAATATATTTATCATGAGCTCACAGCCACAAAACCTAAAAACATGAACATTTTGTAAAATAGGCTTTTCTGAATTTGCTCAGTAATTCTTACAAAACTGCAAAGGTGGCACAGGGAAAAATAACAGGGAACAGCATATGAGAAGATAACACAGTATATTAACCCTTGAGTTTATTTATGAAACCTTATTGAAAACAGAAAGTGTTTGGCTGGCAAGATGTGTTTGGGTATTTATTTCTTTAAAGATCCTCAGCAGTGTTCTGCAAAAAAACAACATTTTATTTATGTATGAATGTTAAATTATTTTTTATGATTATGTATTAAATAAACAAATTGTGGGTTTAAGCTGTTACTTACCATATTCTTGTTGCTAGGGAACAGTCTCTGTTTGACAATGGCACAGATGTCTGTAAAAATGACGTCTTCTTCCCGATCCGCATCGATCTGGTGAAGGACAGAGAGACACAAACAGGTTTCAAATGCACAGAGATGCCACAACAAAGGCAGCCATTGCTGGTGCTGTAGTTTACAGTAACAGAACAGGGTACAGTATCTTACCCTAACAATAAGTCCTCTCTCCTGGTAGTACTTTGCTATGAGCGTGATGTTGTGTTTGAAAGTGTCTAGTCTCTTCTCAATAGCGTGAGTGTTGTCGTCGGGCCGGCCCTGCTGGGACGCTCTCTTCTCCAGACGCTGCCGGAGTTGCTGATTGGAGCAGGCGAGCAAGATCACCAAATCTGGAGAACCGATCTGAAAGAACAACGTTTAACAAATGTTCGTAGGTCTGCGTTCAACACAAGCCCTGCTTCAACAAACCAGGAAGTTGATTGTGAGTGTAAATAAATTATTTTCAGGTCTATTTGCTAAAATAGACAGCGTTCAGAAAAACTCTGAAAAAAAATCTAATGTCAGTGTTTGGTATGTTTTTTGGTACTTTTTTTGGAACCTCAGATAACAACCCTGTAAAGCTTAAGTTAAGAAGCTTCTTTTCAGGAAGTTCTCACCTGCTCCTCAAAGGTAAACGCCTGTGATATCTCTCTGGGGAATCCATCTACAATGAATCCTTTGGCCACCTGCTTCTTGATGAACTGATGCTTCAGCTCCTCTATAGTCGTCTCCTGAAGGATATCAACAGCGTCAGCTGTGAGGTGACGTTCCTCAATGATAACTGTAAGCCAGTGTTGACAATCTGCTATCAACAAGCTGTAAACGCAGTCGAATTCAGACAGACAGTCAGACCTGAGGCGCCAGTTCTCCGTTGGCGATGATCTGAGCAATCAGTTCCCACTTCCTGTCACTGGGGGCGTGATGCAGCAACTGGTTCCTCAAGATTTCTCCCACCGACACGCGCTCGAAATCATAGTGCTGTGCAATTTTAGCCGTCTGAGTGCCCTTCCCACTGCCAGGCCCCCCTGAGAGATATTAGAGAGATGAACATGATAATATTAAATAATTTCAGGTCAAGCTCCTCTGAGTTTCATTTCATTCACCATTTAATTCAGGAAATAACAAATGAATTCAGTCAAACATCAGATGAATAAAGAGTTCATTATTTAAAAACAAAAAGGCTCAACCAGTCAGTGAAGCAGTGAGTGATTTCTGGAAAAAAAATCTGTTAATCCATAACATAATTGCCATGACATGCAACACAGGTAAAGAACAAACCCACTAATGCTGATTGGCTATGAGAGTGTTATCATGATGTGGTGACCGGTCTGATCCACTTTAATTTGTCTACTTTTTACACAGTCACAAGCAAACACTGTTTTCTTTTCAAAGTCACACTGGACAGACATCCAGCAAACATTCACAGAATTGTTTGTTTTGGTGCTTCTCAGAATTGGTTTGCTGCACGTTTATAATAAGCAGATGATCCGGATCAGGCTGACACGGGTCACTGCTCACCTATGATGAAGATGATGAGCGGTCGTGGTTTAGACGGATCAAAGACGTCATACTCCTGTATAAGCCCAGAGGACTCTGTCATGTCTGAGTCACTTTCTATTGAGAACTGGGCTTGAATGGGTGGCAGCCTGTCGTATCGCCGGTAAGGTCCAGACCCGAGACCAGAGCTGCCATCTAATGAATAAAACATCAATGACAGTCATTGTTCCTGGATGACCTCAGACGCCCTCTTATTTTAATTTTATTATTACATCATAACTCATCTCTGTTGCTTGGATGAGCAGCTACACACTTCTGTGTTGTTAAACACTTTTACTGAGACATCTGGCTAATTTTCAAACACTTGAACCATCTTGAACTTTCCTGTTTTTTGCAGGGCTGTTTACAGCTGATTTATAGGCTAAATAAACGCCACATTAACTCCTTGGTTTTAGTTTTATTTGAGAAATTCACAGGTGGAGGCCAACAAATCAAAGATGTGTTTATAGAATGATGTTTGAGTTTAAAGCTTTAATAGGCATAAATAGATAAAAATCACAAAAAGCAACATTGTAGAATAAAATTAAGCACTTCTGCTTTATCTAAAACTTGTGCCCTTTATGTTTACATCTATTTTAAAAGATATTTTGTGACCAGATAAGATGGAAATGGACTAAATTACCAAGTTTGCAGGGGGCTTTCTTGCCCTGCGCGGGCGTGATTGGTGGGAGGGGCTTTCGGTCAGGCGTGATGAAAGTGTCCCAGACAACATATTCAGGACCCCCCAGGTCTCGCGTTTTCTGCAGGCAACTCTCCAAAAACGCCAACGGCTCCTCCGGTTTGTGGTACATCAGGCCTGTTAACATGCTCTGCAGAATGAGACATTATCAGCACCTTTATGATGGAAAACTTAAGTATTATTGCATGTCATCATTCAATACAACATCTGTCTGTCAACATCTGTCAACATCTGCATCTAAACAAAGCAGAACATGAGAAAACGTTTCATTCATGAAGGTTTCTGGTCGATGAGATGGAAACATGATGAGAGACAGAGAGTGAATGAATACATTTCTCTCTGGGGGACAAAATAATAATTGCAAATTGTTGTTCTATTCTTTTCACACGTGTCAGTAGTTTATACTCTGAGTCCTTCATTTACAGAAGGAGTGAATGGAAATCCAGTCTTACATAATCAGCTCTTTTCTTCTTTTGATGCAAATAAAACTGAGAATTTACACACAGTATAAACAGCGACAGATAGATTCAGCTACTGAATAAAGCAACAGGAGAAAACATGAGACACACAAACGCTGCTTTTGCCAGTGAAATGAAGTGTAACTGATAACACTTCAGAAAACTGTTATCTTACATAATAACTTGTTATGCAGGAACAGATTCATACTGTAAAGTTTGACCACTGTCCTGATTTACACATTAAACAGTATCACAAATACTAGTTAATAGTGGAGTGAATAACAAGACTAACTTACTCTTTGAGTGATGCTAACTAAAAACTAGTTCATTGATAAAAAATGTATTTAATACTAAAAGTCACAACATAAACAACAGCAAAAATAAAAGCAGAGAGGGCTGTCATCTGCATATTTGATTTATATTTGATTCATGCCACAATGCATGCTGGGTAATGGGTGAGTTTTGTGTTATTCTACCCAGCATGCATTGTGTTTTTTCTGTTGATTGTCACTATTGTTAAGGTTCATATGCTGAATGTTGTCACTGTGTGTCTGATTTATTCACTTACGTAAAATAATTTTGGTATTTTAGACTTGTAGTAAAAAAACTACAATAAAAAGTGCAATAAACTTGATATTTTATGTTGACATTTAAAGCAGGGTAACATTAAAGCTCAGTCAACACATATAAGAGGTCTTAATATCATTAATACATTCAGCAAGTTTTATTGATTAAACCATCTTTACAAAAGCATTTGTCTAATCTTTCTCTGGAAATAAGCGAATGAGAAATCGCTGCATCTGTGATGTCACTAGGCAGATTGTTTTTAGTATGACCTGCCCCAGAGCAAGACAAACAACACCTGCTCCTACATCATCACATCTCTGGCTCCATCCACAGTCATTCAGTCTCAGAGAAGCAGGAACGGCCCTGCCTGACAGAACAACCTTTACAGCAACGTGTTTGTTTGTTTGGGATTTATCCACCGTGAGATCTTGCAACAGGTTGGATACATTGGAAGAGCGATTGAATCCTCAGGCCTTGTTCCACTCACCCTACAGTTGTGATAACAGTAAGATGACAGACGATCATTGTGCTGTTTTAGTCAATCATACACAGGGTGGAAAAGGGTCAGAATTAACAAAATGTTACATTTTATTGGCCAACAAAAGGTAACATTACAATTACACCCAAGGGAACAAGATCAAATAAAAAACTATCATGATCATTTTAAATAAACCTCAGTTAATGTACAGCACATTACACAAGGCATACAGCATTTAGTAGATAATAAAGACTATTAAACAAGTAGTAACTGTTACCCTGGACATTAGAGGACTGTCAAACTCTGGTGACTACAGTGTTTATGTAGAACAAGTCACTTGTTCTGCCTTCATTCCTGCACAAGTTCAGCATGTGTTACGTATAACCAAACGTTTGCATTCCACACTTATCTGCAAGTTCAGACTCATGCTGGAATGTGTCCGTGAATGTCTTTCCCTCTCCTTCAAATCCCAGTTTTCCAAAGATGAGCCAAAGGAAACCAAAAAACTTGCTGCCTTTGTGAAATAGTTTGTTTCTAACCTTCACTCTGAGTTTTGCATGAATGATGTGTTTCGATCTACAGTATCCTAAGATACTCCATGTCCAGACATCAGGAGAGTGTCAGTATCTGCATGTATCTCCCACACAAGCACTTGTTGAGGATGGGAGCGCTTAGACCTCATGCTTTGAAATCACAGTCACCATAGAGACCTTCAATGGTCTCATTTAGCATGTAAGGAGACGCACAGTTTCCATTCATTCACGTCTTCACATCTCATCTGATTTAAGGCTGAAATTTAAGACTTTCTCCCAACATCTATTGATGCAGTTCGTTACCGACACATGAACTTACAGAAACTTAAGCCAAAATCAACAGCCGAAAGGCACAAGAGCCGGAGATTCAGCTCTTAATAACACGAGACTCCAGAGACGCGGATATTTCCCGATGTCTTTCGTGAAATGGCCAGAATGGCGCTTACCTCGAACAGGTGAGGGATCTGGCGCTTGGACAGATATTCCTTTGCGTCGTTTGTGTTCATTGTGCACGAAAACACTGGCGCGTCTGAAAGTGCGCGGCGCGTCGCTGTATCTGCCGCGCGCAACCCTCTGAACAGCTGCTTTTCACACCACACACACACACACACACATACACACACACATCACACATACATACACACACACACACACACTCATCACACATACATACACATCACACACACACATACATACACACACACATCACACAGACACACACACACACACATCACACATACATACACACACACACACACAAACATCACACACACACGCATACACACACACACACAAACATCACACACACACGCATACATCACACACAAACATCAATCACACACAGACACACACATCACACACACACATACACATCACACACACATACATCACACACATCACACACACACACATCACACACACACATCAATCACACACACACACACACACACTGTTTTAATTTTACATTACATTAGAATAAATGATTAATGCATAATTAACCAACAATGTTTGCGAGGCTCACACACATTATTCATCTTATTTTCAGCAAGAAATTTACTTCACATGTGTCTCTCAAACCAGAATAGTGCAGCTATAACTACCAAACTGGGACTCTTAGAAAGCCTGTTTTTAATCGGGTGCTTCTAATAGTGAATTAGAGTTTTTGTGTCTTTTGTAAGTGTAAAAGCTTAATGGACATTTAAGTTTTGTTGCCTGTGACGCTAATATTGATCCATATTGATTTATGAGTTCAAACTTTTAATGTCCTTGATCAGGACACTGTTTGTTTCAGGACATGTGGTGCAGAAGAACTCATTGTAGGTTGAACTCATTGTAACTAATTTGATCAAATTATAGCCAAACCCCTTAAAAACAATTACCATGTCAACCCGTTTCCACCCTGTGTTTACTACACTTATTCTTACTACAATAAAGGAGAGGCGATGTGTTAGCCACCACTGTAAACAATAACAAAATGACTCTGTTAAGTTTGTATGATTTAACAGTTGTTCATCGTATCTGTGGTGTTTTTGGTGGAGTCTACAGTTACCATGTTTTTGTTTGGTGTTTGTTCATACGGTTGCAATGATAACATACTGACAACATACTGAAACATCACGTTTATTCCATAACAGTATAACAGTGTTTTCTCAAACAGTGCTCTCTACAGTGGTTTACAGACAATGTTTTTTATACCCCTAAAGAATTGTTCTCACACGTCCCATCTTTAACATGAGACTGTTACTAACCACTATTTAGTTCACATTATTTATTAAAGCAGAGTTAGAACACGGACTGACCCCAGCGGTTCCACCCATCTGCTGAGAATCACTCAATTCATATGCAGTGTGTTCTGAAACAAACTTTCCACTTGATCTAAATGAACACAAACCTGCTGGTACCTCACGCACAACAGCTGTTTGTCACACTGATCTATACTGTTTCGTGTGAGAGCGGTTAGTAATATTACTCTTCAGAGCGTCATGGGTTTCCATGAAGTTTTCATATGTAGTTTTACTTGAAATCTGCACAAACATTTTTGTGAAGGAAGAGGTTTTTTGGAGCACAAACAGGTGAGATGTTCAAACCCATCTGGAGGTTTCAGCTCACCTCTGGGTACCATGGAAACCTCTGGGACAGCAGATTTATGAAATTAGTCACCATAAAATAATTCTACTGGAGTCCTACTCCTCTACACCCGGCCCCTGCAGAGCCCCTGAAATGAGCAGCCAGGAAGTCCTGCTGTGAGAAAACGGAAGCATTTTGTGTTCGGTGACATCAGACATCATGTCTCTAGATGGATTCTTCTGAGGACTTATGGTTTAAGTTTGTCTCATCCTTTTCATCGGTGTAAAAGGAAACCCTCTGTTCATCCATGCGCTTGGACTGCACCTTCTGAATCAGGCTGAAGAAGTCTTCATCTGGGTCTGGAGCTGGAGGCAAAGAGCATCTCTGATCATTGATTCTGGAGGACTGGAGAGAAGAGAGGTGAGAACGTTTTAAAAATGCAACCAGCTCATTCTGACTGAACAGATGTTAAAGTGTTAAAGGGACAGTTAACCCAGAGTTTTTATTTGTGTTCCTCAGAAGCAAATAAAGCATTCAGGTTTTGAATGACATGAGGGTGAAGAAACGATGGAAACATTTTTTTGTTGGGTGAACAATCCCTTTAATGGAACGTGAGACAGCTGAAAAGGTTAATTATTAAATCATTCACTGAGCTAAAATTGCTTTATGTTACCTGGCACTTTATGAGCATGTTGAAAAACTCCTCACTAGGTTCCTGTGGGCTACACGCCTCACACACGTGTCCCACACTGTTTTGTGCTATTCTGATGCCCAGGCGATCCCCTATACTGGCTCTCTGGTCATCCAGCCTGCGGCTCTGAGAGCTGGCGATCAGGTCAAAGAACTCCTCTGTCTGGGTGAGAGAGATAAGCGATGATGCCCCAGACAGGAGGGGGGTCTGAGGCGTGGGGGACTGGGGCCCAGGTAAGGCCTCCTGGGCCTGGGCATTGGGCTGTTGGGGGTGCGGGCAGCGCCGGTTCTCCATGCTGCTGCTTCTGGGGTCTGTGAGCAGCGTGTGAAGGCAGACCTCATTAGAGGTGACTGAGCCTCACCTTAAACAAAGCAGATAACATGTTTTAGTAGATCTTATAATTAATTTAATGTCTAGATACGTGATATTGGTTAAAGATAACCAGTTAAAACGAGTGATAACCTTAACCTTGACAAACACAGCACAGAAATTATTCATGTTTAAACCTCATGTTTACTAAAAAGAATAAATATATTTTTTCTCACGGAGGCTCACATAACTACAGTATAATCAAAGAATGATGAAAGATATATTAATTATAATATCACTTAAAAATAATTGAGGCTTCAGAGAATAACTTCCTCTTGTCAAAATGATGCATAATCCCATATGTTAGTCCAGCAGAGTGAGAAATATGAAAAAAAAAATACATCAACCTGCTCTTGGTATTTTACATATAAAAGGTTTTGAGGAAAAAGTGTAATATTGTAACATCACATAAAATGTTTGACCTACAATATTATAAATTATTTTGCTATTATTTCATGCTATCATTTTAAATTGTCGCATTAAAAAGTTTTAAAATGACTTACAGTTTTATCTTTTCAAAAAAATCCAAAAGCATTCAAGTTGACAGAAGCTTCTGTATGGAGACTTCATCTGAGAGCAGCCATAGACCAGCGGCTCCTGACACTAAATGATGTTCACGCCAGGCATCATAAACAGATCTTTCTTCTCCAGCTCGAGATGTTGTATGTGTCTCTGAACACTGAGTCCAGCTTGCAGATCTTCTCTAACATTAAAACAAATGCATGCAAGAAAAAAGCCTTATATTCCAGCACAAATGTGAATGACTTCCCTCACACTCAGCTTTCCTGTGTGCAGGACTGCTTGATCCGCGAGGGGCTGAGAGAGAGAAAGGGAAAATGAGGGGGGGAGAGATAGAGAGAAATGGGGCACAGTTGCCCCTCTCCGCTTACATCATGGTTGCTATAGGAACTGGAAATCGGCTTCCAAATCTCGCTCCCGTTGTTCAGTCACACACAGGCATACACACAGCAACAAAAAAAACACACACACACACTGTCTGGCAAACACACACTCTGTCTGGCACACACACATACATTGGCTTGCATTCCTGCATTGTTGAGTCCCATTCATTGCCTCCTGGGGGATCAGTTGCTTTCCACAGTCAGGAAAACTGGAGCACAATTAAACCAGGATTCAGTGGCCAGGATTCCTGATATATCTGTCATTTTCACGTCTTTGTTGCGAGCGATGCGTGAGCCGCTGTTAGCAAAGCACAGGGAGGAGGGGGCTAGCTTGGAAGCTACCACACAGAGAAAGCAACAATCAATGATTCTGGGTTAAACCAAAGAAACATATTGTGGCCTGAGGCCCTTCGGCTGAAATGAATGGATGAATGCCACTCCATTTATAATTCCCGGGGGGAATAGAGCAGCCTTTCTTGGGATTCCCTCCAGTTCAGCTCCATGTGCCAGCCAGCAGGCAGCTGCTTCTGCGGGGCTCCGGTTCTGTGGGTCTCACCACATTACTTGTGCAGCACACATCACTACACCAGCAGAAACAGACACTCCATTCACAGAGTAAAGGTACACACAGACATTCAGCAACACTTAGCTGATCGTGTACAAAAGCAGCCTGTAAGCAGCAGCCATTTTTGATGCACTAATGCTGATAATTAGCAGGTCATGAGTTTGTTTGCTAATAACTGCTCATGAAGATTATAAACCATGATTAAAAATGTACCAAATTTTGAAAAATTTCCAGGATTTACATATTTTTACAGAAGCATCAGTAAACTATTCGATTGTCAAAAATCAGTAATCAAACACCAAATGTGGGTCATTGTGAGGAGCGTGTTGGAACGGTTCTGTTTGTTATAATCTCTAAAATGAATCACATTTTTGAGAGCCTAAATATGCTCAAAAATCCACGTCAGAGGTGACAAAAATGTTCATCTGATATGCGTTTCAGAATGAAGATACATGTTTCTACAAAAAACTGTCCCTGCGATACACTAATGTTACATTAAATCAAACAGGAAGTCAGGACTTAACATTTTTTGCAGTTTTAGCCATTGCATGAACATCACATTACGTCTGTCTAATCTAATGGCCTTTGCCATGTTAAAAAGTTTTTGTTTAACAGCGTGTCTCTGGTGGGCTGATAAAGTTTGATGTTTGGCTGTGAAACAGGAAGAACTTGTTGAGAGTTCAGATATGCTCAGACTTCATATCAGTTGTGATTTAAGGACTGATAAAAGTTCAGTGGTGGGTCTCTGTACTCGTGGAATCAAACCAGCAACCTTCTGATCAGAAGTCTGACTCACTTACCAGTAAGCCACAGTACCAGATATTTACAATGTGACCCACATTTGGTTTGTAACAACAGCAAATGGACTCTTTTGGTTGCAGGCATGTAAACTGTCACAATAAGGATTGCATGTCAACAGACTAAGTCAACAGATTTTACTAACAGATTTGTTATTTTAAAATTAAATGATAATGTTGAAATCTTTCTCAAGTGATTTTCTCCCCTGCTAATACGGCTCCAAGTTTCAAAATTGTAACTCTAAACTGCTCTACAAATGAGTGGATTTCAGTGCCATTTAATAAGTTAACTTTCACCAATATTTCTTACTTACTTACTTTTTCATGAAGGTTTCATCCTTACTTATATGTTCTTCACTGAACAAGACCTGCATATAACAAATGCCTCTTTTCTCTTCCGTCTGGGCCCTCATAAAACATGTATTTCTAAAATCTCACGTGCCTATTAAGCCAATAACGTCTTTACTGTCTTTGGAAGCGGCACCGGGTGAGAGCAAACATCACCCTTCGGCACAGCCAGGCGCTTTTCAGCCCTCCATTAGGTAAGTGCTCTGTCAGAGAAGAAACAGCCGTTTTTGTTCACTAATCCATTGAGGCATTACCTGCTCTGCATTACAGACCTACACAAAAGCATCATGAATACAGACCTACACAAAAGTCATGAATACAGACTTACCTGTGAGAGAGCAGCGATATACTGCAGCTCATGTGTACCCCATCATACAAACTGTATTTAAAGAAGCACTGAGCACATTATTCACTTGAGAACACTGGAGTGTGTTTGTCACATGACAACAGCTTGCTTTCTATGAAATAGTTTGTTTTTTGATCATATTGAAATTATTAATCACAGTTGCTGGAGTGCGCAGCATGATCACAGGCAGGAATCACATCTGTGCACCTGGGCTCCCATTAATCACATGCCCTTTATTTTCACTGTACATTAATATTACATAAATGTTCCACTCAGTTCTTATCTCTGTTCTTTATGTATTTTCCTGATGTATTCAAGCACTTAAAATGATAAAACTGTGGGTGTTGCTGAACGGGCATTTTCAGACTCCATTTGAAACAATAACATTTTATAATATTTTAATCAATAGTTTAAATTCTAGAGTACAATAACTGAAGGAAGTGTTGTGTGGTGCTGTAGTGTAAATGCTCTGTTATCTTTATTATTCTAGTCATTTTCCCGACTGAGGTTGAGTTAGTCTGAGTTCATTGTGGTCTTATGTGGTCACCAGTGAACGTTACACTTCAGTTATAAAGTTATACAATTAGTCACATAAAAACAAAGTGACAATGTTATAGATGTTATTTGTTGCTATTTTAATGTTATGAAACTAATGTTTTAAGGCCTGTATAAGAAGTAGAAGGATTTATTTTATGCCAATTTATTTTCTCAGGATCTCTTCTTAGGATTTTGCATATTTATTTAATTTTAGGCTTTTAATAGGCTTTTTAAATGCTTAATAATAATGTAGATAAACATAATGTTCACAAACTTCACTCTTAAAGCATTATCTGTAATGTCATTCCTAATGTAGTTTGGTAACATATAATTATGAAAATCCAGCACAAACAAGGATGTTTCAGTTCATGTTGTTTAAATGTATTTAATTCTGTTTCTATGGCTGTAACTCATTTCAGATGAAGGTTTAATTCCATAATTTAACCTCCACAGCATCATATTCTCTGAAGACTTTAAACAGTGTGTAAATCCTCATTTCCACCCACTGAGGCTGATGTCTGAATGTGACTCTGCTGTGCTATATTCAGCCTGTACTTTCCTCTGCAAATGTGGCTGATCCAAATAAATGTGTGTGAAAAGGATTCTGCAGTGAGCGTTTATAAAACACCTTTAACACCAAAGTCACGTCAACTGTGACTCATTCCGAAACTTTCCACAAGATGACACTGTTTCTTCAGAACTAGATCCAATTGAAGACGAGTTTGCTCACATCTCAAGCCTCACACAGTCTCCAGCTCAGGATCCAGCCTCCAAGCACGACTCCAGCATCTGGGAGGAAACCTTCAAAATATCTCAGCAGTTTGCAGGTCTGTAATGACAGTGAGCAATAATGTGGAAATATGCAATTTAATGCACATCACAGTAACCAGAAGATGTCAAAACCATGGTTGTAAACGGCACTGGCTGTGATACATTAAGTCTGTTTCAGCAGAAGCAGCGGCGGGTGCAGGTGCAGTAATCAGATTGTCTGACAGACACTGACTCTCTGGGGCAGGACAAACACGCCAAACAATTTAATGTTATGATTCCTGGCCTAAAATGTAATGCAGAAACAGACACTTTGGCCCAATGTTCTAAATAATGAGGTTAAAACATTTTGGTTATGCAATAAAACTGACCATTTGTTTTCTAATGCACATTGGGCCAATCTGCACATATCTGTACATATATCTGTACACATCTGTACATATCTGCACATATCTGTACATATATCTGTATGCTCAGAACCCTGTGAATTCACAGAGCAGCATAAAGAGGCTGCAGATCTGTCTGTACACAAACTCTCGCTCAGCATCTTTGTCTCATGCTTTAATCAGAATTACCCGCTTTTACCTTCTTTTATCATTTACATGGTTCTCTAATTACCTCCTACATTCACCGCCTCAGCAGATCAGAGCTGAGAGTTTGGCAGGAGCCTCCGCAACGATTTGTAGAAATGGAGGCCAGTGTTCAAACAAAACCAAAAAAGGAGGTGAATTCATCTGGTATGAAAGCTGAAGATCTCTTATTTTCATGTGCAGAGATGTTCTCCTGCAGATCGTATATTCATGCCCCATCTAAAAATGATTGTCAAGCAAAATCAAACACAAAAAACATGTTCAGGGGTGTGTGATGCATCACCAGACCTGATGAAGAAGAAGATGAAGAAGAAGCAGAATGAGAAGATGAGAGGAGGCATCTACAGGAGGTATTTAAAATCAGGAAGCTCTTCACAGGACAAAGAAAGAACAGCAACAAGAATATGACGTGTGTCTTTTTTTAATAACAAATTTGCATATTGTTTTTTTCCTTTTTGACTCATTATTACCTACAATTGCACTCGTGTAACTGTACAGCAGCTGTCTGTTCTCTTCCTCTAGAGGGCGCAATAGAGTCACGTTACAGACACACAACCAAAACAAACACTGCAGATCTGGAATTTAAACCCAGATTTTAAACTGTAAATTTTAAAGAACTATTATTTTAAACAGTATTAAAAATATATTATATGGTAAAATTATGAAATATATATGATTGTGCACAATGTTTACCTCGCTAATGAAATGAATAAATTGGTAAAAGACTTTAATCAAATAAACTCAACCAAATATGTTTATAACAGTCTATGGCAGCTCTGAAGAGTGAAGAAACATTTTCTATTCATGAATTCAAATTGCTGTGCTGATGTCATTTCATTTGCTGATATAAGTTTCATTTGTAATAGAAAACGTAATAATTAAAATATTAAAATGCAAGGGGTCTTAAAATTCTGCACCACGCTACTGTATATCTAACATCACTGACTCTATACAGCCACCAGTGTTTGAATCAGTGCTTTAGTTTCATGTATCTTTGAAGCAGCAGAGACGAGGTTGACCGGATCACGCCCATCGGGTGAAGCTGAAGCTCACAGACACACAACAGAGGCTCTTAGCAAGACAATTGCTGCTCCAGATTCACTCTCCTGAATGATGAGACAGTCTGGCTGGGCATCACAGGCCACAAAGAGCCTCTGAGACAAACACAACACTCTGACCAGACGATCTGTGGAGCTAAATCAGAGGAAACCTTCTTTAATTGTGTCTAACAGACAGACACACACACACACACACACACAAAGATTAATTTAATAGGGGCCTTAAAGGTTGGTTCTGTAACAAAGAAGTGATATAGATGTTATATTTTTGTTTCATTTGTTTATCGGAAATACAGTATATGTACATGTGTTACAGTTAATACAGTATGTGTGGTTTGGGACTGTGTTTTATGAGAAGAGAAACAAACACTGAGAGTGAGAGACTTCATCAGTATTACAGTAGAGTTGTGAGTATTATGAGTATTGTGATATGACATACAGTATTGTTTATGAGTGTAATGTACAGTATTGTTTATGAGTGTAATGTACAGTATTGTTTATGAGTATAATGTACAGTATTGTTTATGAGTTTAATGTACAGTATTGTTTATGAGTATAATGTACAGTATTGTTTATGAGTGTAATGTACAGTATTGTTTATGAGCGTAATGTACAGTATTGTTTATGAGCGTAATGTACAGTATTGTTTATGAGCGTAATGTACAGTATTGTTTATGAGCATAATGTACAGTATTGTTTATGAGTGTAATGTACAGTATTGTTTATGAGTTTAATGTACAGTATTGTTTATGAGCGTAATGTACTGTATTGTTTATGAGCGTAATGTACAGTATTGTTTATGAGCGTAATGTACTGTATTGTTTATGAGTATAATGTACAGTATTGTTTATGAGCGTAATGTACAGTATTGTTTATGAGCATAATGTACTGTATTGTTTATGAGTATAATGTACAGTATTGTTTATGAGCATAATGTACAGTATTGTTTATGAGTATAATGTACAGTATTGTTTATGAGCGTAATGTACTGTATTGTTTATGAGCGTAATGTACTGTATTGTTTATGAGCGTAATGTACAGTATTGTTTATGAGTATAATGTACAGTATTGTTTATGAGTATAATGTACAGTATTGTTTATGAGTATAATGTACAGTATTGTTTGGAGGCAGAACATTCTGCAACATTTCTCATTTTGAGCAAGTAATGACTGTTGTTTTACAGTAATGTGCAGCGACAAAGAAAATGTCAAGAAAGTGTCGCTGCACTGTGATGCTACCATAGTACAGTTTTCAAGGTAGCCTCTGTGTGCTGCAGTCAGAGATACAAACTGCAGATGGACACATGAGGTCATATGAGGCGACTGTATGTCAGACATTTATGTCTGGCTCCTGTGTTAATGAGATTTGTAGTGGAGTGAGTTGCACAGCTAGCAGATCTATAGCCACCTTCTCTGGCCCAGAGCCAGCAGAGAAACTAGTGCAGAAATGCACTGTAAAATACAGACCTTACAGTTAAAAATACATTTATCTTGTGTGTATCACAACAGGCAGAAATTCACCTCTGGCCAAACATTTATAGATCTGGCCGGCAACAGTGACGATAGCTGCTTCACGATCAGAGACATTCTTAATATCAGACAGTCGACTGTTCACTTCAAACAAGTGTTGCAAAAGCAGTCTGTGCTCGAGAAATCCCAGAGCGTCAGTCTGGAGAAGCGCAGAGCGTTTGTATCCGCACCTCACCGAGCGACGCTGAAACTGACATCACCCTTCTACTGCATCCTCTGTTCACACCACCCAACACCAAACGACATCTGCAAGCCTTTTGTAAATTAAACCATGAATATTAAAGACTGGCTTTTATCAGGAATTGGCTGGAGTGAGAAAAGTGGGTGTTTTAAACCAGAACAGAGCCTGACCTGAATGCGTGTGGTGGGAAACAGTGAGGCTTGATTACTCAACAAAAAGAAAAGCTGTTTAAGCAAATGATGACAGTTTGATAACAGAACACAAACACTTTATTACTTTACAGTAATGGTCCCGTTGAACCGCTGACCGTACGATAAGAAACTAAATGAGGTCAGTTTTAATTTCATGTTGACTTTAACTCACATCCTGATGCAAGTGTTGTCACTCAGTTATGCGATGGATGGCACAGGACATCAAAGCCATGATAATTACCCATAATGCTCAGATGCCACATTAGGCAGTGAAGAAAACCTGCTGATTTTGTATGCGTATATTCTGAGGGAGGAGGAGGGTGTTGTGCAGTCTGGGATAATGCCAGCTGAAGACACATCTCCAGCCTCCGGAGAGGAAAGAGCAATCACTGTTATTCTATTATCTGTGCTCATGCACTAACAGATGAGAGTCATGAGATGTTTGCTTGGATATACAGTAAGCAGAAGCGGCACCGACACATTTGTGGAGAGTTTCATCTTCATGCTTTTTTAAAGAGGAAATACAGCACTGCACCACTTACTGCCTGCCAGATCTGTAATGTATGACACACGGCTGGGAGGAAGCAGGACAGGAGTGTGTGTGCACATCACAGGCGTGTTATAGACTTCACTGCATCTGACTGGGTTACAATGCAGCACTCAGAGTAATTACCCTATGAGAGAGAGAAATGAGAGGAAGCTGAGGGAGATAAATAGATAGATAGAGTCGAGAGAGAGAGGGACAGAGAGAGAAAGAGAGCGAGGGAGGGGGCTGTATGGGAGGAGAGGCACAGTTGTTGGAGGAGAGAGAGAGAGAGAGCATAAGGAAGTTAAAGGGAATAAAAGAGGGCATCGCTGTAGACAGAGATCCAAGCTGACTGTTCTCTCAGACAACTGCAAGTTGAGAGGATATTCTGGGAGTGGCAGCAGCATTTCACCGGACCTGAAGGAGGACAGGCTGCTCTGTGTGATGGCAGTATGCCAGGCATGAACAGGTCAGGGTAGGTGGACAGTGTTTGTCTCTATGTGTGTGTGTGTGTGTTTGTGTGTGTGTGTGTGTGTGTGTGTGTGTGTGTGTGTGCGTGTGTGTGTGTGTGTGTGTGTGTGTGTGTGCGTGTGCATGAGTAGACATCAGTTCTCTGAGAGTGTGTGCTGTAATGTCCACAGATCAGAAATATCTCCTCTCTCTTCAGTGGTACTAAACTGACATCATACCCTTTAACTCCAGCCTCTGTTAAAGTCAACATGAAACCATTTGTAGCCCATTTACTTCTGAAACCTGAGGGAAATTGGATATTCAGCTGGAAGAAATGATAGAGATTTTATCCACTGAGAACTGATTGGATTGTGAAAAGTCAGTTATTTAGACCAGGATGGAGTCAGAGCTGAAAGGAAATGGAGATCTCTCTGTGACAGGTTTTGAAGATGAAGGGCTGAAAAAGTAAGAGGAGTTGAGGAAACTTTTTCAGAGGCAGAGCAATTAAATTACATTTTGATAAAACATTACAGTATAAAGGCAAGCGCTACCATGACCTGGTTTTTGCTTTGACTGTATCAGATATACAGTGAACAACACAGAATTCTCAGATATCAGTTTAAGACATTATTTTCTATGGGATGTAGATACCATTGCTAAAACATCATGATTTGTGTCATGAAACATGAGTGCATTTTCTGCTTTCTCTCAGCTTACTGAGTAAGGCAGGTTTGAGGAGGCTGTTGCAGTCAGATGAAGTTTGGAGTTTAGCAAAGAAGAGGAATCAAGTGAAACTGGTCGCAGCTGAGCAGGACATCCTACAAATCACAGAACCAAACAATCCTTCATGCAGCCCCTCTCACAGGTACCCCCGGCAGAGTCTGCCCCCCCTGCGCCTCATCAGCCCTGAAAGAAAAGCCAAAACAGAGGGTGGGAACACCCCAAACCAGCATGACTCTGTGAAGACTCTGAAAGCAGGACTTAACAACAATGGTGGGTGAATGACAGCTGTTGTGTGTTTTTAATTAGAAAGTCTTTTTGAAAAACATCTGCATCTGTTTCTCATTACTAGAAACATGCATTTTTACCCTCAGCAGTAAACGTTTAACCATCGGGCATAAACAGCTCTCAGAACTGAAGGTCTTTGTTTCAGTCGCTCTGATTTGACTTTCACAGATGTTCTTATGGTTTTTTACTGTTAAACGTACTGTAACAGTACCTACAGTATTTACAGTGATTTACAGTATCTTGATTTACAGTAATTTACGGTACGTTACGGTTCTTGTTTCTGCTGAATCATGCTCTCTGCAGAATGACTCGATGGCCATACATGGCATATGATGTATCAATCAGAAAAATAGCATAAAATAATTTCATCATAATTTGAAACAATGTCAAATTGGAATAAACATGAGCCATACAGAAAACAATAAACTGTAAAATAATAATAAAGATAATTTACTATATAGGAATTAAAGTTAAGCCACGAGAATGTTTTGATTGTTTTAGGAATCTTTCTGCCTCCATATATGATAATATGATAGTTAATATAATATGATTTAAATATGATAGTATTTACCATGATTTGGTAACTTTGGTCTTGCTTTAAGAAAACAAATATGCACTAATAACATTAAAACATAAATAAATAAATAATTGTATATATTATATTTATATTTTATATGTTTTTAAATAAA
Source organism: Yasuhikotakia modesta (assembly GCA_036877545.1). NCBI lineage: Eukaryota > Metazoa > Chordata > Actinopteri > Cypriniformes > Botiidae > Yasuhikotakia > Yasuhikotakia modesta. The sequence goes on from JBAJNP010003379.1 coordinate 33,550, forward strand.
TAATATCTGTTACTGCTTTCAGAGCAAGACACTCAGACGAAGGTGCAGGAGTTTTATAAGGACACCTGCACACCCAGAACTATTGAATGCTGCAGAGAAGAGAGATTACAACACCCGGCTGAAGGTCCACTGAAGCCCGTTTTGGGTGTACAGCACTTCACACCCGACCATGAGCCTCATCCAGATTCACCCAGAGTCCCAATAGTGTCCAGTTTGTCATCTGACACAACAGTGGAGCTTAAACACCCTAAACCCAGTGAGCAGGAGAAGACAACCGTCAGTGCGACAACTGACGCTCTCAACGTGAGGAACAACCCGAGATATCAGCGAGCTCTGTTATTAAACAACAACCACGACATCTGTGATGAAGATTCTGGGGTGCAGTGGAAACCACCCACTTCATACTTCAAATGTGATGAAAACTGTGACACTCAAACAAGCACAAACTTCATCCTGGAAGCTGTTAGTTCAAAAACAAGAAAGGCTGAGGACAGTCCATCTTGTGATGTCAGTCCATCTGAGGTAGATGAAAAGTCTGAGGTAATTTCACTTCACAGCGAGCCGTTGGCTTGGTCTGAGGAAGAGAAGGACTGTCTCAATGAGAGGAACAGTGAGGCGTGTATGTGCTCTGTTGTCTTTGCAGAAAATCACATTGTGCTTCCGGAAGCTTCTCTATATGAGCTTGAGTTAAACAAATATGGGGAAGAATTCAATTTTTCACCACGTTTTGAAATGCGAACTGTGGAGTCTTTCCTTTCAGAGATTCTGTCTCCTGTAGATGAGGTTTTGTCATATGGAAGCACAGAATTTCCTCCATCCAATAAAGGAGGCGTTGATTCAGGGCCTGACAGCTACAGTTGTCCTCCTCATCCCGCCTTTGAGATAATTACATGGACCAGTGAGGAGGAACTGCCAGCTTCACCCGATTTTCTAGAAGATCTCTCTATTAACAGTGAGAACCTCCCACCTCTCCCTGTGGACGAATCTCTGAGAAGAAAAGAGTCTCAAAGTCTAGCCGCTAGCAGTCTGAGGGAAAAGGAAGTAAACAGTGATCATACTAATGCAGATATCTGTAAAACCATATCCCTGAGCAGATGTGAGGACGACCAGAACGGTTGCTCTGAGTACAGTAGCTCACATGCTGAAGATGCAAAACATGACATCTCAGATCCTTTGTCCTCCTTTAAGATTGGGGAGAGAGTTCTTGTGTGTAACTCCAGACCTGGTGTGCTGAAATATAAAGGTCTCATTGCGTTTGCAGACGGTTTTTGGGCAGGCGTGGCATTAGACACATCTAATGGAAACCATGATGGAGTCTTCAGAGGAGTAAAGTATTTTAGTTATGAGAGAAGCCATGGCGTCCTGGTCAGAGCAGAGAACATCTCTCACCTGCGCAGAGAACATGGTAGCAATTTAGAGACTGTGGTGGATGAAGATCCTCTGTCAGATGAGAAGCCACCTATCACTCAAAGACACAAGCAACAGAAGATCATGTCTCTATCAGCAGACACACAAGGAGAATGTACAGAAAGTCCATGTTCTCCTCATAATGTTTCCATCCCAACACAAAACACACTTCAAACAGAACCACAGAAAGACAAATCAGATATAACAAAAGGTCTCTCAGAAAGGCCTTCAACAAAAGTAAGTTATGCATCAAGCACTCCATAATAATTTATTAATAGCTTTATCCTGTCCTATCAAACAGTGGATGGCAGTTACTGCATTACTAAACCGCACCTGTATTGTTACAGATCTCTCAGCTCATTCATTATAATGGGGACAACAGGAGTTCTGACTCCCATCATTCAGATGCTGAGCTGACAAATGAGTCACAGAAAGATATAGTCCAATATTCTCCTGATAGCAGAAAGAGACTGAGACAAAAGATGAAGTCAATGCAAGAAAATATAGATGCTGTACGTTTGCATCAGCATATATACAAGATACAGCTCTCTCTCACTCTCTCACTCACTCACATACATATGAGAGCATTCAAAATGATATCTTCCTTATTATTACTGGACATTTTTTCTCATTTTTCCCATCAGGATGTAAGAAGAAATGAAGATAGTTATTTAATGCCATGTCTCCTGGAGCAGTGGCTGCAGGCACAACCTGACGTACCTCCGAAACTAAAGGTCACGCCTCATGAAGATGGTATTGTGTACAGATTAGTAGATGCTTCAGTGGAGATTCTGTGCGGTCAAGCAAATGATGATTCTCTTGACTGTTATGAAACACCAAACTATCTCTTAGATGACCAAAGTTACAAAGCTTATAGACAGGTGAGTGTGTCTTATTTACAAAATACACATTGTGTATTTAATGCATTTCAGCCATCAGTTTCACAACCCAGATCATGGGAAACACTGATGTAAATGTTTAACATGCAGAATAGCAATGTCACCCTAAATGAATTAGAACTGAATGAAATGAATGTTGTTATTTGTTGCAGGTCATTTTTCAGTTAACATCTGATGTTCTTCATGAGATTTTGGGTGATATTTTAAGGACAAAATTATCTTATTATAATATGGACAATGAATCTGTGATCTCAGCTCTGCAGTTAAATAAAGTTTCTGTCACATTTTTGAAGGTAAAATATATATATATTGTTTATTTTCATTCAAGTTAAATCATATTGAGTATTAAGTGATGTTATGTAAATGCATATGTATTTGTACATTCGCGGTGTGTTAATATAAAGTTTTTTGCAGGCAGCAGTGAGAAAAGAAATACAGAAAACTCTGAACTTAGAGCGAAATGAACAACACATGACAGAGACTCTCCAAAAACTGTGTAAATATTGGTATGCCAAGAGAGACAGAGTGGACTACATACTGGTGTGTGTCAAACTGCCTCCTGTTTATATTCCTGTGAAATTATTGGTCTTGAGCCTCGTTTCCTATTATTTAATATTATGCTCAATAGTGAAACTGATGAAAAGTTCTTTTGTCTGTTTGTATCAGATTCAGGAACTTCACAATGAGGAGAGAGCCTGGCTGGATTACACAGATGACCAATATACTGTGAAAATGCGTCTGGCGGAAGAGATTTTCAGTCTTCTTTTGGATGACACGATACTGACCCTAAAGCAAATGCATTTTTCAACCTAAAGATAAAGTCAGAACAAGCGTCAGAACAAGCGTCAGAAAAACACAATGTTAAACTATAAGCATAGCATGAAAAGTTGCTAGTTTTCAGGTCTTGACCTTCTCTGCTGTATCCAATGAATTCTTTAAAATGATGAGCCCCAAAACTTGTCATTTTACTTTCTTTCATTTAAAATGTATTTGCCTGTAACTTGCAAGCCGTTCCAGCGTAACACATACATGTTTACAAAATTTGCTCACATAAATCAGGGTTTAAACTGTAAATGTACGATTCCACGCACTTTACACTTATATCATATTTATCTGACAGATATCAACACTTTCAGGTTAAGCCCTTTGTTAAAAGAAGAAAAATACTTCGTTTTACTAAGTAAAAATACTAAGTTTTTAGATGTTAAGGTCATATTTTGTAGAGCTTGTGTAAATAAAACTACAATCAAACAAAAATTTCAAACATTCATTGTTTGCAATGTGTGGCGTTTTGTTCACCATTTGTTTGTTTCTCTGAGATGTTAAAAAATACAGAAACGGTAAACATTAAAAGATGCTTAAACACAGCATCTATTCTACTGAAGAATACATATTTCTTGTGTTAATGTCATTATCAGGACACCATACGTTCACATGATGTGTTTCTGTATTGCACGCTGTCCCTAAATGCGCCACGCGCACGTAATGCGTCGAAGCGGCGCAGCCGGGATGCGCAAGAGGCGACGCTGCGCCCTGGTGGCGCAGTAACGACGCTCCCGAACGCACGCGTCGCTCTGAATGTGGTCATCTGTGCAGACGAGCAGAATCTGCGTGAACGTCCAGAGCTCGTGTGTTTGTCTCCATCACCCTCAATGGCAGCCGCTTTCTGCCTAAACGTCAGTATAACGCTGGCGATGCTGTTGGCTCAGGGCCGGTCCACGCGGTTGTACACGGAGGAAGATCCAGTGGCGATCCTGGCCAGCGACAGCCTGAAGCGGACCGTGCTGAACTCACCCACCGCCTGGCTGGTCCAGTTCTACTCGTCGTGGTGTGGACACTGCATCCAGTTCTCCCCGACGTGGAAAGCTCTGGCAGGAGACGTGAAAGGTGGGAATGTTTCTGATCCTTACTTTCTATCCTCGTCCCATTTTCCTGTTTTGCACAGGCTCCATAAAAACTCCTTGTTTCCTCTAAACGCTTCGAACATTTCGGGAGTCCGACATTTTTCGCAAGAACAGCATAAAAACAAGTTATTTAGGAAATCATTGTGTTGTTATAAATGCTAATATTATATGTAAAGGTATATACATGCTTATGCATAATGTGTAGATTGTACATATACACACATTATAGCTGTTTACATCTCTGGTTTGATGTTGTTGTTATAGATGTACTATATTTTATTGTTTCTGTACTTGTGTAATCAAATATAGTTTAAATATAATTTAGTGATTTCCTTGTTGATTTTCAATAGTGTTTAGTTGAATAATGCTGACATGCTACCATGTTGTAGTCTTGTTTTTCAGTCTTATGTTACAATGGCATAAACTTTTTCCATCCAGAAACTTTGTCATGTGATTGTCATGTTTTCTGTTCCTCATTGGTTTTTCTGAAAGACAGGATATATTTTATGTTTGGACACAAGCCCACGAGAATCCAGGCGTGTTGATACACCTGTATGTAAATCTGACTGTGCTCAAGGTCCTATAAACACCCACACCAGCCACCCTTGGTTTCTATTTTGTGTAACAAAGTGCAACAGCTTGTACCTTAGTGGTTACCCATCAAACAGGTTCTGGCCGTGCAGACGTACCATATGTTACACGCATGTGCTGCGACGCATGTCATTTCAGACGCTCAGCTCTGCGATATCATCAGAGCTCCACTTACTCCTGCCTTAACAGTTTCTGATGAGCTTGTTTGTAGATGAGAACTTTATGTTATTGGCTCTGTTTGGAAGAGAGAAGCCCACCTCTGCCCACCTCTGGTCAAACTGTGGCTTTCAAAACCACTGTCATCAAATAATGAGATTATCAGCAACTTTCTCTTTTCTAATTCTGCCTAATTGCAGATAAAATGTGAAGTTCTGTGTGTGTTCTGTGCTCAGAGCTGAAGGGCTTCATGGTGTTTTAGAGGAAACCACTTGTGTGGTTGAAATGAACTGTGACAGTGAGGAAAAGTCATTGTAGACAGACACGTTTAACCTAAATGAGGGCAGATAAATGTAACAACAGGTCTTGTCAACACCGAAACTGGTGCAGCTGTTAAATTAGGTGAGGGGGTTTGTCGGTGCTGTTTTCTGCTGTGTGGCACATGCAGCCTTGTGTGCAGTGAAACAGTGAGGGTAATATTTTAAAGCCATGAAATACAGTAGGGTTCAAAATCTGAGACCACTTGTGAAAATCATGTTAAAAACCTAATTTAAGACACTCAGCATAAGTATTTGGCAAACTGTTTTCAACGTTTTTTGGTGTTTGGTCTGTTTTTCTCAACCGATGAACTGTTAACTCGGCATGATCTGAGAATTTTCCAGACAGCATCTTGTGAGCTCCACTGGAGACGAGCGAATCTGACCTTTTGTACCAATGTGTTAACAAGGCTCAAGTGTTGCAATGTTGCTTAATTTTGATAACACAAAACTAATAATGCAAAAATAGCACAGCAAAATTTTATATCATAGTCTTTCCTTGTTTTGAAGGGATAGCTCATCTAAATATGGAAATTTAGATGAGCTATAGTTTAGACAAGCTAATAATTACAAATCCTTTGAAGTGAACTAGTGCTTTTGAACTTAAAACTTCCCAGGTTAAATAGGGTTTTGTATGACTAAATAACAGTGTGGCCTCCTAGTTTTAGATCCTACTCTGTGTGTTATAGCGTGATGAGTGATTACTCTGTTCTTGTACTGGGTATTAACATGAATTTACAAGGTTTTTATTTGTACTCCCATGGCAACTATTGGTGCTTATTTTGTGAGTTAAAGAGATGTGTTTTTGTTCTAATAGGACATTTTCTAAATTGAAACTCATAAAAGAGGACAAACACAGTTCCATCACAAATGCATATGTGTAATTCATGGTCTATCATATATAAAAGGTGTATATAAAGTATATATTTGGTGGAAGTCCCTGTTTTTCTTCCACAGCAGACTGAAAGCATGGAGGAGATGCTTCTGGTTTGCAGATAATTATTGTTGCATGGAGGAGTGTTTTGTTGGAAGCGTTCAGTGGTCTTTGTTGGCCCCTACCAGCTGTTACCTTCACAATGAGGGTCAGACGGCTCCATTGTGAGGCCGCGACCCTGCTGCGCATTCCCCCACACGCCGAAAACCAGCCCCGTCCCACCGTCAGGTGGAGAATAGATGCTCGGGGTGGGCTGTTGATGCTCAAGTGCCCCTGGCTGTTAACCCCCCCCACACACAC
>JBAJNP010003380.1:0-40048 GCA_036877545.1 Yasuhikotakia modesta
GTGTGTGTACCACACTCAGAATGGTGGTATGTGAAACATCATTACTTTTAGAAGTATTTAGACATAAAATAATAAAAGGCAGACCTGTCCATCATGCCAATGCAGTCCTGCAGACGAGGTCCTGTGCATCTGAAACAACAGAGAATACAAATCAAGTCATCAAAAACACAAACTCCCGCAGCACACAGCCAACATCTGAAGCGCCTGAAACAAACACATCAGTTTCAAACAAACAAAAATGTAAATTTTTTAGTGTTAGCTGGACACGTACTGTTCCAAAAGTGCTTAAATTTCTTAGAAGAGTTTAGTTCCCACTCCCCAAACAAATAGCAAAATAATGCCAGTGAAATGATTCTCAAAAGCAATTTCAATATCACACCAACATCTAATTCAACACTGATTGAACTCTTTAAAAAAAGTTAAACATTAATATAAATGTTTGGCATTGTAGCAAAAAACTTTCCAGGGAAAAACACGGCTTCAGGATTATTATGTAAATAAACACTAAAGAAACAAATAAAGGAGAAGCAGCGGTTGGTTCTATTTATGATTAATATTAATGAAATAATAGGCAGTGGCAAGTCTATTAAGCTGAATTCTGAAATCAGACTTGCTTTTGTCCACCAGTTTACATTTACAAACCAACTGTTTACATTAGTATTTTTCGCTCAGGGATTCTGAAGTGAAGCGCATCGGTTCAGAAGCAGCAGGTATTTTGACATCTTAATTCACAATGTTTGTAATTCACAAATTGACAGAGAGCTTCACAGATTCCACATTAAATAAACGACAACAACGACCTCTGGCTTCATATTTCACTGACTAAAGACAAAGATGATCACAGAGCCCTTAATGGACTCCTGGTGTCCAAAACAATCTTTGATCCAGGACGTATAATTAGGAGTGAAAAGTAAACGCTCCTGTAACAGACAGCCAGTCTTCAGAGGGAGGTTAAGAAGACAGAAGAGGTGTGTGTGCACATTTCAGTGGAAGTTCCACCATCTGGAGAGCTGTTCCTGCGTTCTTAAGCAGATGTTCTTTAACAGCTTCAGTATAACTATATTCTCCAGGTTGTTAAGAGAACAGGTCTCTCAGGGGGAACAAAGATCCTAAAAATATGCTGAAGACGATAAAATAATCAGGTGTTTTTGTGCATCTATACGGCTGTTCATACACTTCAACACCCTGCAACATCTGACACATATCTTGATGTTTTCATATATTGGTTTAAAATGGCCTAAAGACTACATCAGATCAGCTAATGTGTGCTTAAACTATCTCCTAGATGTTTACACCTGTAAGAGGCACTAGCAACCTGTATACCCAGCTAACAGGGAGCGTTCTCAGAACGTTGGCTATTGTTCTCAAAAAGGTTCTCCCAAAACCGTTCTTAAAAACATTCTTGTCGCAGCAGTTGCAGAAAATATTTTACATTATGTAAGATAATTTAATATTTCATATTAAAAATCTTATTCTTAGGTGGAACGTTTTAACAATGTTACAAAATGTTTAAATAATGTTCCAATCAAGCTAATGAAGTTCATACAACATCTAAAACAGAACATTTTGTACATTTTTTATGTTTTTAATAACATTCTACCATTTTTGTTACTTAATGGAAATGTTTTAATAACCTAAGTACATTAGTTGTGTTAGCTAGGCATACAGCTATATAGAAAACAACACAATTTTTTCATGCAGAGCTTCTGTCCTGATTCTTTAACAAACTGCCATTTTGTCCAATCACAGATAAGCTAGTGGTCATGTGACAGGCAGAAAACACAAACTCATGGCTCAGTGTGGAGCTGTCACTCATCTCACCCTCAGGGGCTGAGGTTAAACTGCAGGTGCCCAGCAGGATAAATTTGGAGAGCGAGATGGTTATCATTTAGTCCAAAGTTAGATCACAGAGACGCCGCAAGGGCAAACTCTTTCTCTAAAATTAATGATGCTTTATGCACGGCCAGCTCTGAGGACACCAGCGCTTTTAAAAGGGTCAGTGAATTGAAGAATAGACTCTTCAAATTTCCTGAGGCTGGAACTGACGTAGCAAACAAGCACATGAATTAATCTACAAGTGTACAGTGAACACTTCAGCTATACACGGCTTTCATCATCATCAAATGTATGTGTATACATTTATACAGTACACACTCGTTATGTTTAACAAATGCAGCCGTACCCCTGGGTGCAGTTGACGTGGCAGGGGTGACACTCATTGTTGGCCTCAGCGTATTTAAAGATGAAGCTGTTTGTTCCCTGTAGACCATCAGGACATTTCTCCACACAGTTGGGCCCATCTTTAAAGTGAAGACATTTAACACAGTGATCAGCACCCTGAGAGAGAGATAGAGAGGAGAGAGAGAGAGAGGGGGTAAAAGAGACATAAAATACCAGCAAGCGAGGGTAATAACCATCCCTCACCACACATACAATGACCATAACAATCAGCCGATGCAGGATTTATGGTGGTAATATGGAGAAAGGAGGAAGAGAGGGAATTGTTGGTTTGATATTATCAATAAACAACTGTTAGACTCATTCAGACACCTCGTCAACAACAAGACAAATAACACTTCACAGACGACCTAAAACGATACTCAATGCTGTTGTGTTAGGAGTCCAACATGTGCACGACATGCACGTCACCTTGAGAAACATCTGTGCGTCTGTTTGTTCGCTCGCAGAGACGAGCTGATCCGCCTTTCTGTACGACCAAAGCTCTCGCAAAAAATGAATAAATGCCTTCAAGCAATTACAGCTGCTGTTCATTTCACGCTGTAAACTGACGCTGATGCAATAAAGGAGCAGACCGCTCCAGTACACGGCCGCGCGATCCAGACGCAGAACTTCCTGTCGCTTCTCCAGACCGTGAAATCTGACGCTTTCGGCAAACTTGCGCACGCTTCACCATCGATAATACAATAAAAGTTGTCAGAGTTGTGGCCTAGTGTTACAAAATGTCAAAAATAAATTAATGAAAAAAAAAGAAATAAACAAACAGCTTGACTAGCCTAGCATGATTCTTTGTTTGCACATTGGTTTATTTGTTAATGAATTATATTTGTCATAATTAAGTTTTAATTAGGAATGTTGACTGCAATTTGGCACTGATAAAGAATAGCTTGCTAGGAAGAACTCGTTTAGCAATTTTATAAGGAGTCTATATTTCCCATAATTCTTTGCTGCATGAGAACGGACCTCATGGCAAGACACAAAGATAAAGCATCAACTACATGACTACTCTAAATCTTTTGCTTTGCATTGTGTTGAAGCAACATTGTTTCCTGTCTTTGCCCACACAAAAAAACTAAAGAAAAGAACAACACAACGGTTTCATGTGACCAAAATCACCTGAATGTGCCCACACTCATGTCTGAGCATCTCAGGAGAAACAGATACTGGACAGAACATATTATACAACTATTATGGACAGAATATAAACAAACTATTATTTTTTAGCCCATAGTTACAGAAACTTGCTAAACTGGCTACAAAGCAGGTAATTTACATCTCAGGTAATTGTGCTGCTTGTCCAAACACCTGCTGGAGAAGCTCTCCATTTTCTCTCCATATAAAACAAACCGTTTGTTAGTGTTGTTTAATTATGCCTCTGTGAAGCAGATGTTGTCTGATTGTTTCACAGCTAGGTATGAGCACTCGACTGTAAATCTGCACCAATAACAACAAACCTTTCTAAAGAAGGTTAGGCTAGGCTAAGCTTAAGGGGTATTTACACTTGGTCACTTCGTGTGTCTTTACCCTGAATGCTGGGACAGCTTTGTGTTCAGTAAACATTCTTCAAGATCCTGTGGAGACAGATAACAGACGATCACTGAAGCCATCTTGAGAGTTTGAGATGCAGGACTCTGGTATGTCAGATATAAATGCATCTACTTGAGGTGAACATTTGCACACGGGACCAAGTTACATGTCTCCTTACATAGACGTGTTACTTAGAGGGTTAGACCCAACAGAAAACACTCAGATTCTTCTCAAACAGTTAGCTGAATCCTCAGGGGTTTTTTCTCAACTTTTAAAATAACATATTTAACCTTTTTTTCTTAATGGAAACATTAGGGAAATGTTTTACAACCTCAGACTGTTAGCAGGGTTATATGGGTAATTTAATTGCTTGGGTTAATTAGAATCAAAAATTAAACAGAGTCATTCAGAGAGCGACCTAACTGCCAGAGAAAGTAAGGACACACACACAGTTTTACAGAGTTTAGGTCTGATGCGCGTCTCTGCGGGCTCATGATCGTATCATCTGCGAGACCTCTGTGCTTGAGTCAAGCTGACAACAGCCCGAGGCCTCGAAGCATTAGAGACAGAACGGCCAAATCCGCTTTCAGCAACACACGTACAGACAAGCGCACGACCAATCGCACCTCATCGGGTTGTCATCCATTTAAACCAAATTGCTCCGGGCTGTTTTGAAAAAAGGGCAGCACTGAGCCCACAACGCATCTGTGGAAACGCTCCTCCGGTCCGATCGGATTCACGGACATCGAAACGGCTTATTCGTCTTACTCTCAGGTGTCTCTCTGGGGCAGGGCGCTCTGTAAACACTTGCCAAGATTAGGCAACTTAATCTACTTTCTCACTAAATTAACAAGAAGCTAAATCAATCCCACAGCAGCAAAAGTACACTTCAAGAAGGGATTCAATTAATCATTGGGCCGGCCCAATCGAAATCAGTGTCTGCTGTTCGGCCCGCTTGTGCTCCAAGGTAAATGAAAGAAACATGCACCCAGAGTCTAAAACTAACACCAAATGCAGCTTAAACTGACTTTGGACAACTGTGTTTATACAAGTTACACCTTCACAATATTAAAATGACAGTCTGGCCTTGCTGACAGATGTTATCCAATCAAACACACAAACTAATACAGATAAAAACGTTCACGGTTTAACTCTGATGTTCTGCAGAAAAGAAACAAACAACATGAGGGTGAGTATCAGACGTTTCTCATTTGTAACTGTTCCATCTGAGCCATCAAAAATTAATTTGTCATAAAAAAAACAACAAATATGCATCATGCAATAAATTCTGCATCATGGTTGTGTTCCAGAGAAAGATGGTGAAATGACTGTGAGGTTGATCAGTCGTGTTGTAATGAATCATGAAGTTTTTATGAAACTCACAGGTCCGGTACAGGTGAGACCATCATCCTCAGAGACCTCACACTGTGTGTCACACTCCAAACACACCGAACCGTTCGCAAACTCGCGCACCTCCCTGTGAGAGAGAGAAACAGAGAGAAGGTCAATGGCACACAATAACATACCCACCCAACAATTTAAGGTTGTAAAACGTTTCTATTGAGTAACCAAAATATTATTTTAAAAGTTTGAGTTACATTCTAAATGACCAGTTTTTGTTTGTTATTGATGGTTATTCACTATTTTCACCAACTTTTTTGATGACTATGAGACCAATTTTAAAGAGAACATTAGCCAACATTCTCTGTTAGCTGAGAAGTGACTATTTATGCAGGCATTACTGAACATTGAGATTTCAGAGGGATTTCCAGGCATTTCTTCTAAAGGATCTAAACAGGGTTCTTAACCTCCACTAGGAGAAACATTTCTATTTTCAGCCCAGATGTTAGATGATTAGATATGTTTGAGATTTGAAGACCTGAAGCAGAAACTCAATTGTATGGAAATTCAAAGAAAATCCATCCATCCATCAAACGTGAGAGTGCACACACACACACACACACAGGTTGTAAAAACACAGCCAAAGGGAACTGAGTGCCTGAAGCGCTGTGAGGCTGTAAGCAGGCGACACTGTGACGAGTGTTTGTAGCACTTGTGGTTTTACTTCTCAAATGGCTGCTGCAAATTCCAGCACCAGCTGGCAAACTCAGTTACTACTGACCAAAAACAAGCAGTCAGCAGCCTTCACCCCTCATCCATGTGACAATTTATCAGACACGTACGGGGGCACCTCCAGCCCCCCTCTGAGGGAATCAGTCAGAGCCGTTTCAGTCAGAGTTTGAGGAGCTGACATGCTGAAGTGAGAAACACAGGCAGGACCCTCAGCAGAAAAAGAAACATATACAGTGTCTGTATGGTGTGTATGTATGTGTGTGTGAGTGGTGTGTGTTTGTGTGGTGTGTGTGTGTGAGGTGTGTGAGTGAGGTGTGTGTGTGTGGTGTGTGTGTGGGGTGTGTGTGTGAGTGTGAGGTGTGTGTGAGTGTGTGGGTGTGTGCTGCCTCAAGGGAAAGAAGAATTTAATAATTCAATTTAATACCAACTAATTATTCTTTATCTGAAAAGCCCAGCAACAGTTGCTTGGACTGTGAGCCATTGAACAACCATGTTGCCATTTAAGAACTTTTTTTATCACATAAGCAGTAACTGAGGCGTTGGCGTTCACTTGTTAACAGTCGACCACTTTGTTTTGTGCTTCTTTCTTAATGCAAACAGGCTGTGACTAAAAAAACAGATTTTCTCTCACAGTAAATGTGATGAGTGGTTTTGGTTATTGTTTTGTAACCCTGTTCTACTTATTTAGTTTGGATTAGACAGATGTTACTGTATTCAATCTATATGATCCAGTGCTGTCTTCCCACAAACCACACCATGATCTAACGTTTATTCATCTTGAGAGAACTTCATATGGGGCTCAAATGCACCACAGCAAGACTTGATTTGATTGGCTGTGAATAAACAGCGAGCGCAACCGCAGAAGTCACAAAGCAAAAGAGAGACAAAACAGACCCTCTGATCACCTTAAACAACAGACAGGGTCACACAGACACAGGAATCTAAACATTGGTGAGGCACGAATGACACGTGATGGTGCGAGACAGGGATGCGTCTGTGCGCCTGCAGCCGTGCCGTACCTTTCCGAACCCGACTCCCGCTTCTGGAACAGGTAGGGCCTGGTGAGCAGCTTGGGCCTAGAGCCTGACATTCTGCAAGGCAAAAGAATCACGTGGGACGATCGCAGGGTGATCCCACCCTGAGCTACAACCTGCCTGCTGATTTGCTGTCAGTCAGCATAACAAACTGATGTCACCGCTTCACTGAGGGCGACTCTCGCCACTAAGGGATGCAAATCTGAGGAACAACAAATTGCTTTTTTCTTTTACTAAAATGAATTAAATGTCAGTTTAACATTAGCAAAAAACGTGACGCTGTCAAATTTAATTGCTGGATAAAGCCAGTGAAAGTCAACACCACAACTGTACAATTTAAATGATCTATGATTATGATGTATTTAATAGTTCTCACAATATTACGACTTGATTTGAGATTAAAAAGTAATAGGACACAAAGCCAAACGTGTTTGTGGAAAGTGCTGTGATGTGTTTTTGGTAACAGTTCGTAAAATACAGTTGCCTTATGATATTGTCTTGTTTCAGCTCTGGGCAAAAAGAGAAAAATAAATTTCACTGGTTCATTCAGTCAAATCAATCAAATACTGACATTCATCTTTCCCTTCCAGCAGTACAGAAACAACAATAAACAAATAAAAACTCCAATCCAATCTGTGATTTTCCTTCTCCACAGCCCTGATCAACTGATCAACACTTTCGCCGCGTGTTTATTTGAAATGTGCGAAACAAGACCAGCGTATCAATATAAAACCGTCTGTAAAAGCATTAAACACACACTGCTGCTAAAATGTAAAACTACACCAGCAGGAACAATGATCAGCGCTGGTTTGTTCCCTCTGTGGCTGAGCAAAGAGGTCTTTCTGGTAAACTAGTACTAGTTAAGCAACATCCAAAAAGCAACGCATACACTTGCTGCAGCACAGCGTGTTCAGATGCTTGCTGCACTGCTGCTGCGAGATGCTTTTCCTGCTCTGAATCTGCAGCACCCGTGTAACTGATGTGAGTTTGCATTATAGAACTGAATGTGATAAGATCAACAAACACTGCGTACTGCAAAACAACACAAAGAGAAGAAACAGACAGCATGTAATTTTACTGCGATACCGCATTCTGCTTTACATGCAGGCAGCAAACACGCAGACTCACAAGATATTTACAGATTACTTTAGCTAGATGGACAGAGAGAGAGAGAGAGACAGAGAGTATAGAGATAGTGAATATGTCTGTTGATCTGCACTGAATCCTCTCATCGTTGTGTGGAAATCACACCAGAGCTTCAGTCAGGTCTGTCTGGTGTGATTCCTCATGTCTCAGTATTTGATGTTTGATGTCACGTGAGGCAGGAGATGAGCACGGCTCATTCTGTCACACAAACACTGTTATTTGTTTAGCAGCTCAACCAAGCTCAGGTTTCTTTAATGCAACCTTCAAAGCCCGAGGACATGCTGCTGTGATGTCATGTTTTTATTTGTCTACAGGATGCAGACATGCATGTTATGCACAAACAAGTGCGTACTGTTAAGACGAATAAGAGAAGAACATATTAAATACTGAACTAATGAATGATGTTGTATTAAGGTAAATAATTAATGTAAATAATGCTATACAGAAATAAGTATTTTACAAGCAGACTTTTGGACGCCGATGTTTACAGTGAGTTTAACTCTTACCCTTCATGCAGATTGCACGACTCCACACATGTGCGGCCCCTGCTGAAGAACCGGCAGGACAGGCACTGATCGGGTCCCGGACCCCAGCAGCCAGCATCAGAACACAGCGGGTCACATATCATATGGTCCAAAACTGTAAAGGAATGCAATCAAAAAATAAATAAATAAAATGCCACAAAATAGTACTTCATACTTTATGCATATACACCTTATATACAATAATGGATGTATTATGTTTGTTAAAAGCTGGAAGCGTACGATCTGTTGTATTTGAAGTTTTGAAAGGACAGACCGCTCCAGACGTTCCCCCCACTGAGAGCTGCGCTATACGGCAGCTGGGAGAGTAATAAATACTGCTGACACTGTCTGAGGACTAA
Organism: Yasuhikotakia modesta; assembly: GCA_036877545.1. Classification (NCBI taxonomy): domain Eukaryota; kingdom Metazoa; phylum Chordata; class Actinopteri; order Cypriniformes; family Botiidae; genus Yasuhikotakia; species Yasuhikotakia modesta. Next base: position 8,902 of record JBAJNP010003380.1, read on the forward strand.
CTGACACACAGACCTCTTCAAAATTCAACCTCTGAAACTAACCAGCTGCTGAAACTTCAGGAAACTTCAGGGCTGTGTTTCAGAAGCAACTCTGAGCCGAACGCTCGCAACCACAGCAGAGGAACGAGAAACTTGCAGCTGCAAGTTTTGTGGTCGACTGATCAAAAAGATACAACATCAAAGTTTTAACCTGGTTAAAAAAAACATTTTGGGATACGATGACGTCAAAAGTAGCGCTAGGTCAGTTTCCAAAGAGACAGGTAGGAGAAAAATCACAGGAGAAAGATCAGAGCTCTGTAAAATAACCGTGAGACATTAACGATTGCTTTGGCATTACAACAGTCAATGGAACAGAAGACCAAAAAAATGAGAAAATAACTTTTTAATCTGAGATATTCCAAAAAATAACTCAGAACTGAGGAAATAAGCAGTTTTAAAAAAAGGGTGAAAGTGATTCACCCTGTGGCAATTATAGTTTCTTTGAGGAAACAAAAAAAAAATTACATTTGAAATGTCAAAATGCTGCGGTCTCTCCCTGCAATTAATTCCTCTAATCGTTTAAGGAGGGACTTAACATTTGCAGAGAATGGATAATTAGATTGGCGACCTGTGTTAAAACACAACACGTTAAGTGTCTTAGTCAAAAAGTCACTTCAGGTTTCAGGTTTACTGTAACAAAACTCAACGTCTTTCAAGTTATCCTCAAAAACCTCAAAGTGCTTAGATGTATTTTTGGCCCTGGGCACTTTTGAAGGGTAAGAAGGCTGGGCATCGTAGGGGGGCATCAGCACACATACTCAATGCCTTTCACAGTAGAGTGACGCTCAAAACATCTAGACACCTCATGACCCTTCCATCTGCAGAGAAACCCTGTCCCCCGGTGGGCTCGGTGAGGGGCAATGAACCAGGCAGAGTTACGGGTAACACCAACCCCCTCCAAAGTGACAGAGTTTGTGCCTCAAAGTCAGCGGGCTCTGCGTGAGACGGGCCGATCTCTGCAGCAGCTGGAGGGAACCAGGACATACAGAAGCTGGCAGAAATGACATCCAGGACCGAACAAATGACATCCAGGCTCTGCTAGAGCGAGACCCATTCTTACAGGTCATATACGGCACACAGTCAGGTAAAATATTTGCTCTGAAGTTTCTGATGTAAGCTTGATCCATTGTGAATGGATATCACAGCATTCTTACGCTCAGAGTCTCAACATTGTGGCTAGGTGACGACATCGTGATTTTAGCAGATGGAACTGAACTTTTGAGATCAGAAGATGTTCTTAGTCATTGTACTGAACGTGAAATTGATTAAATGACTACAAAGCAGCTAGGAAAGATTTTAAAGGTAGAGTTCGTCTTTCAAAAATCATACAAATGTTTGCAAAACCAAATTATCCTTTTTTCCAACTATTGACTCATTTCTTTCTGCTTCTTCTACATGAACCGTAACTGCTGCATCTCTGTTTTATAAAACAGAAAATTACAGGTTACTTCACATTCATTTCTTACATGTTGGAATCAAATAAAGCCAAACTGACATTTTCCACAAAAATCTGTCCCAACAAATCAGGGTGAGAAAAGCTGATGTGGTTCTACACTCAGGTCCATTTATCATGGAGATACAGAGCGCTGGACTCACAGCACTCCTTTGGGTCCCTGTTATTGCGGATCAAAGCTTTCTGGGTGTTGGTGCGGAAAAGTCGGGTCCAGTTGACGGTGTTGTAGTAGCAGAGCTGGCTGTTGTTGGAGACGTAGACGTTTCCTGCGCTGATCTCGCTAAGGGACTGCAGCTGCAGTGAGGAGATCCACGGCTGCTTCAGAACCAGCAGAGAGATGCCACTGGACAGAACAGAACATCGGCCTGAAGAACTCAGCCATACACAAATCTGACACGTATATTCACATGTGGTACTGTACAAACATACATACATTCATATGTTGTATATGATATTTCCTTATAGTTCTCTTCCTTACAGTATGTTTGTATATTATACACATAAAAATATAATGTTCATGCTGTCATATGTTCATATAGCGCCATATTTAATGTTTCTATATGAAAAGACTATATGGGTAATTTGGCTCAGCCTGAAGACCTCAGGACTGAATGGAGATAAAACATGTAGCAGTGATATTAAAGAGATCTTAAAGCTGTGAAAATGAGCGGTTTGTCAGCGCGACACATGCAGCCGTCTCTCCCTCTGCAGATTAGCTGAGATGAGTTAATATGGAGGCATAATCACAACAGTGTTTAATCACAGGCAGGCGTGCTGAAGAGCACATCAAAGGGGCTTTGAGACGCATCACAGAGAGTCAGAGAGCCCAGCCTGCAGGTGCACTTCAGCTCTGACACAGCTCTCATCTCACTGACCTCTCAGAGACTTCCGCTCTCTCTCCTCTTTTTTGGTTTCTCTCTCTCCTCTTTTGGTTTCTCTCTTTCCCTCCCTCCTTTTCTCTCTCTCTCCCTCCTTTTCTCTCTCTCTCTCTCAAACTATCTTTTCCCCATTTGCTCTCTCCCCTGCTCTCTCTCTCTCTCCCTCCTGCTCTTTCTCTCTCTCTCTCTCTCTCCCTCAGACGCAGTAGACGCTGGGTTTTGTCCGTGTATTATGTGACAGACAGTAATTGGTGCAGTGGTAGAGCTTTCAACAAATGACCCACAAATGTTAAAACTGGCTGGCGGGAAACTCTCTCTCTCTGTTTGGCTCTTCTGGTTCTGTAACGCGGATCAAACGGGTGTTGAACTGTGTGAATGGAGCTTTCACTGAAACGCTTTGAACTCTTGGCAGGAAAGCTCAGTCTCTTTAACACAACGGCTAGCTAACATCAGATCATTTAAGATGAGATGAAACACAGATTATATTGTATGTGAAGAAGATGCTGTGATAAATAACAGGATCCATGAAATAAGCATCAAATATAGAAGGTAAAAACAATCAACATAATATTCAGAGACTGTCCAGCTAACAGGAACGTTCTCAAAATGTTGGCTAAAGTTAATAAAGACATTCTTGCTGTAATGTTAGTAAAACATGTTTCATGTTATATATCAATACATCAAAAAAGTTATTCTTAAGTTGTTAGTGGAACATTTCTAAAAGTTACAGAATTTCTTTAAAAGTGTTTAAATAACCTTATTTACCAAGCAGTAACTTTAATACTTTAAAACATTTCTTAAAAAAGTTCAGAGAAAATTAAATATGGCTATTTATAAGACAAATAATAATTTCTCTTATAAATTATCTTTATTTTTAAGATTAAACATATGCAAAGCATTTGTTCAAGTTAAAACAGTTAACTGGGTAAACAAAGTAAAAACACTGAAGGTACGTTTGAAATTATTCTGCTGGTTATACAGCTGTACTGTACTCACCTATACAGAGACCTGCCACCAATAGTGACCAGATTGGAGAAGACACTCAGATCAGTTATGTTTTCAGGCCACGACTGAATGTTTAGAAAACCTGGAAAACAAAAGAGGACATAAGAGGCTCAGTGGTAGTTTAACTGTTACAACACGCTGCTGCCAAGAACATGGGGCTGATTGTCAGGGAACATACCATCTGATAACCTTGAATGTACTGTAACCCAGTTAAAAGCAAATGTTCTCTAAATGTTGAGTAACATTCTCTCAAAGTTTTCTTAAAGTTATCAAAATGGACTTACAGTAATGTTAGTAGAACATCTTACAATTGTTAATTAGAATTTTGCCTTAGATAAGTGTTTGTCTGCTAAATGCAATAAATGTAATGTAATGGGTTTAGCTTTCCTGTAGCTTAGCTACAGTGCTAGCAACATCAAGGTCATGGGTTCAATTCCCAGGGAATGCACATATTCATAAAAGCTCTCACTTGATGCACTACATTCCACTTTGTATAATAACGTCTCCCAAATGCATGAAGGTAACCGAGTAGCCAATCAGACGACTCAAATTCTGCCACAAATAGAGGGAAAATTACCCAGTTCAGCTGAACCTCAAGAATTTTCATTGGAGAATCATAAAGCTTCACATTTTTGCTCAAATGTCTCCCATGAGCTCATCAAACGTCATTAATGAGGGTGAAATGTGCTATTTGTGTAACTATGACCACCGTTAAACAAACTGGCCAAAAAAAACTGGCCATTTTTATTCTCAATTCCTGCATGTAGCTCAGTTTATTCACTGCAGATTGAAGCTCTGATAGCTATAGATCATTGCGGCATTTTAATAATGGATTCAAAAAAATGAATTATTTATTGAAGGGAAGACAATCCTGCGCATACCAGAAGACAAACAGGCCAGGAGAGAGAAAAGCACAAATTACTCCAATTACTTCAACAATGAAAAGCCTGGATGATGCGTTTTTGTGATGGAGTCGTCAGTTACAGTTTGATTGTCTTTAAAGTAATTCATTACTTGCACAGGGAAATGTTCAGAGGTAGCGAGTTAAGAGGCAAATATAAACGCTATTCTCATCTCTGCTGAGATTTGATCATAACTGCATCTCCAGGCTGAAACTTTCTGCCTATAATAAAATGCTGGTTTAGGAGGGAGCGGCTATCAGTCCTGGTTTGCTTTGTCGCTCTCTGTTAAAATTAAGTTGAGCTTCAAGCCCATTAGTATGTCTATTGAAAAAGGCTACAATAAATATTAATGCAAGCTTCTGATCGCTGCATTTTCCACCGGAGACGACTTTCTGGAGACGAGATAAATTCCATCAATAAATCATAAAACTGACACTGATATTAGTTGAACTTTTTCTCCTTATTGATTGCAATTCTCACTGTGCATTATTAATTTGTAGAGTTAAGAGTTAATTAACGCAGAACGAACGATTGCCTTAACGCCTGAAATTTCCTCATTTAAACTTTCATATCCAACTTTCTCATCCCTCCACACTGAAGAACAGGGATGGAGTTAACCGGAGCATTTGTGCTCTCTGCCGCATGTTATTTTAAGGTTGTGGAGGCAGATTAGAGGAAGCGAGGTGTCGTTAGTATGGTGTCTACTGACACTAATTGCCTTAATGACAAAACTGGGTCTATGGGAATTCTCAGCTTGCGAGCGTGAGCTGCTTGGGTCGCTCGCCTGTCTGTGTTATAATCTGTTTACTTTACGTGCAGAGGCGAGACTTCATCATGCTAATAGTGCTAACGAGTGCCTGCCGAGCACCTGTCTGCTCCTGACATCAGCAGAGCAATGCTGCACCACAAGAAAACTGAAAACGTTCCCTAAATGTTGGCTAATGTTTCAAAGTGATCAAACACATTCATGGACACATTCATGTAGTAACATTAGTAGAATTTTTTAAACATCACTTAAAAAAATGTTATGCTGAAGATGCTGGTAGATCACAGCTACATCACCCAGTCATAAAACCATCAACACGGGCCTGTTTTAACCTCTCCCACCGCCTGAAACGGAGCACAGAGTAAATCAGGACATCCACCTCTGCCCACTTGTCTCCTAAAAGACGCTTCACACAGGGTTTGAGGTGAACGCAGCACACAGGAGCTGCAGGCGTTTCTCAAACCTTCAAACACTGGAAGGAAACATCCAGAGGAGGTTTTGAAATTTTCATTTAATGTCAGTCAGGGCTGTTGTTCTGTGTTTGGGGTTTCGCTGAAAGTCATACTGGTCATGTAGTGAATCCAAAAACTAAACAACAAACTTCTGAGCTGAGGAACACGCCTAGAGATTCACAGCTGTGGAGAAACGTGTGAATGATCTTCTGCTGCAGCAGATGGTTCTCCAGGGCCATCAGCTTCTCACTGCTAAATGACCTGCTTCATGTACATTAGAAAACAAACTGTACCAAACCATTTAAGAAACAAACTGTAACCAAACCTAAAAACCGAACAGAACCTGTGAATCTGAACCTGTCAAAGTCTTCAGGCAGAGGTCACAGAGCTGAAACCTTGTCAGAGAAGATGTGCTTCTCTCTGAGACGTGGCCACCTGCATATAGATGTGACACGCTGACAAACATGCCTGACTGACTCCGAGAGCCTGCTTTACTGTCAGCATAGAAATAAGAGAGAGAGACAGGGAGAGAGGGAGAACTTTTCCAGGCCTTTTCAACTGCTTTCATGCTTCTTGTAAGCCCAGACTCCAGGTCCCCTATGGGAAGCTCTGTTCAGCTGCAGAAACCTCCCTCATCATGTATTCATCATACAGTATATAGGGCCTCCCCACTGAGCTGTCGGCAGCTGGACGCTGCTACAAATGCACATGGCTACACACACACACACACACACACAGATCTTGCTCTATGAAGAGATTTTTATGGACATATAAAATAAAACAGGCAGAATTTGTAAAACTTTAAACACATTGTTAGTGTTAGCCATTTAAACACCTTTAAAATCAGCTCACAAAATGAAACCTTGTAAGTCGTAGATCTGAATGTTCTTTCTATAACCTTCTTGACTGAACAATAACATTTAAAAAAACGACACATTCCTAGAACTTTCAAATCAAAAATTTTAATGTTGGTGCTACAGAAATGTTAGTGTAGGGATTAGTAGGGGACTGTTATTAATGCTAAATTATATTTTTATATTTTGAATATATTCTTACCTGACAGAAATTATTGACTTACCAGTGACCTCCCGCACGGTGCGAAACACACTGAGTTTCTCCGGATCCAGGGGCTCAATGTTGTGATACACATCCCTGTAACACACACACCAATACAAACAGTTCTTACAATGCCAGAATGCTGTTTTTTAGCACTTTCTGCAGCTCTATTGAGCAGTACAGCAGTTTTTAACAGCACCATTGAGCTGGAGATCTTTGGGGAGACCGTACTGTACACAACACCTGCTGAGGCAGCACGAGTGAGCGCCAGCGCAGTGGGAATGCGTGTAAGGAAATGCATGCGGTTTGTTTATCGAGGTTTGTGGTGGTGATGATGTCGTGCATGTGCACGTATGAAGCATGTGTGCACATGTCTTTCCCCAGCGTGGCCCTGGATTGCTCTTTAAGAGCAGAGTCAGCTATTTGGGGTTAGAGGGCCGGCCAATCAAACACAGCGGTGTCAGAAAGAGCCTGGGGAGGGGGGGATTTGGGACCAGAGGTCAAATGACTTCTTGACAATCTGACAATCCAATATTTCTCCGTCTCTTGCAGTGCTTACGGGGGGTGGAACACGTTTCTCGTATAAAGGCGCATTAACTGAGGCCGTCTTCAGAGACAGTGTAAGTCAGCAGTTGGCACGGAGGTCTCGCAGGTCTTACTAGACTGTCTACACTCACAAAATGTGTTAAATGCACTTTTAATGTGTGCCATTAAACCGGCTGATGTGGTTTTTATACTGCTGTGATGTGAAGGGTTTTTCTAATGCTTATATTCCACTCTATTCCCTTTTTGCCTCATTAAAGCTGCTGTTAGCTGATAAAAACGAAGCACTATAGGTCAAACTGCTTACGGCGATCCAATATCTGATATTCAGTCATAAAGTGAAGCGCAGTGAATGTGAATTGAGCCGGCGCAGGTGTGAAAGCGTGACTCTCACCCTTTGATCCCTGTGATGAGAAACACCAGGTTCCCGTTGATCTTGGTGCAGTTGATGAATCTGTCGATGTTGCTGGAGTCGACGGTTTGAGCTGTCTGAAGACTGGCAGTGCCAATACCGTCACACGCTACCAATCACAAACAGAAACGTTACCTTCAATGGGCAGAACCGAGCAAATCAACTAGATTTTAATTCAGGTTTGTTAGTGTTATGAAAGATCATAGGTTTGATATAGCTTGAATTCACTTTTAATAAGCCTCTGACACTTACATCAATTACTTAGCAAACCTAAAACAACATTTAAACTGAAGATCTGTCATTCTGTCCATCTGATTTATATATTGATTTCAATCTTTTAATAAAGATGTTTTGTTGTGGTGTAACAGTGGCATTGGTAGATCTTTGTGGAGGAGGAGCTTAGATGAGATGTGAGGCACCTTTTGGGCAGATGTCCGTGCAGGGAATGCACATCTTTATCCTGTTCTCTTCCACCTCCATCTTGTTGCTGGGACAGGCCCTGACACAGGAACTGTGGTCCACCACGAAGTTATCTGTCACGCCACACGCGCACACAGAACAAACGGTTAGAAGCTCCTGAACAAACTCTAAGCAATCTCTGTGAAAAAGGCCATTGACATTTTGTAATGGTAGAGAAGAAACATCTATTCTCAGACAAAACCATTAACGCATGTGCGCGGACGCAGTGGGGACCGCGCCGCGTGTTTGATGGAAAGGGCCCATTTCCGCTGGTGTCTGTACGGGCAGCATACATCACCGGAGACGAGAGGGACTCAGTGAGGGCCAGATAAAGAAAGATGGAGCTCTCACAAGTGAACATCTATTTTCATGAAGAACTCTCAAAGTACCGCTCAAACCGAGAGTTACCCGGGACTGCGCCATTATGGTACGAAAACTTTGCTGCTTCGCGCTTGCATTTCCTGCAAGGGAAGCGCAATGGCGCGTTCAGTACATCTAAAAACAAGTGACGCTAGAACGTTCACCAGAACGCTAGAACTCTCCACAGCACCAGAATAGATTCAGCTATTCAACCTGTGTGAACGGAACAAAACAATTAATCCAGAATTAAAAACCAAACCCTGATCAAGACACTGAGACACAGGACAGCCTGGAGGAACGCTGTAATTCATGAATACAGTGGTCTTGTGTGACTGCGGAGGGCGGTGCGGGTTACAGGGCTGGTGGCTGAGTACTGCACAATAACATTCATCACGGAGCGAGCGCTGAAGTGGGCAGCTCTCCGTGTGCAAACCCTTCATTCTGCCTCAGTGACAGCCCAGCCGAGGGGAATAATGGAGCTCACACACCTATCATCTGACCATCACTGTTATCACGCCACCTTTTCATTCCGTCCCTATATTCTCTTACTTTCTGTCTCCTTTCTCTCTCTTCAAAGCAGTCAGATCAGGTCACAGGAAACTTTCATCGCTTTGCTGAAAAATACACAAGATTTCTATCTCTATAATTACCCCGTACACTTCCATTTCTCACAGGCTTCATTCTCTACCTCTTTTTCTCTTTTCATCCCATTTATTCTTTACTGTTCTGCCTTCCTTTCATCCATCTCTCCCTCCTTCTCTATGGTATTTTTCTTTCCATTTTCCTCCTTTCCTTTCATTTATTTATGCAATCTTACAGCTTTTCTTTCTCATTCTTTCCTTCTTTCCAATCACTTTTTTCTTTTAATTTCCTTCCTTCCCTTATTTGTTGTCTTTCTGCACCCGTTTATTCATAAAATGTTCAGTTTATGTTTAGCACGCATTCATTTTTACAGTCCTTCCTTCCACCTTTTGTGTTTGTAATTTCCTTCCGTCTGTCTGGATGACAGCCAGAGACAGGAAGCGGGTGGGCCGGGCGTTAATGGGGGAAAACAGAGGTCATGAACAGGAGTGAGATTCAGCAGATATGATCCGGGTTCACGTGCGGACCGCACCATGTCAGAGACTCAGAGGAGCGTGAGGACTCAGGTGCAGTCGACACGCCTCGTTTACATTTAATCTCAAACATGCTTAGACGCCCCCCTGTGTGCGCGTCTCTTGCCACCTGGTATCCAGTCATGTGTCAGCAGTTCGAATCGAGCATCATGTTGGTTTTTTTACTTACGTGGACACTTTTTGACACAAAACGCTCCATAGGTGTATTTGGCCCGTGGGTTGTGTTCCAGTTGGAAGGTGGTGGGGTTGTAGACAAAAGGCTGCGGGCACTGCGTCACACATGCACCGCTGTCGTTAAAATTAGTGCAGGCCTGGACACAACAAACACATTATTGACAGCAATGCACACTTAATAATGACAGATCTGGCAACCTATTTATCCTGGTGCTCCTCCAGTCTCATTTTAAAACATTATGCTGCAGTACTCTACTAATAACTATTTATATTTCAGTTGGTCAGTATCTTAACAAATAGCAAACAGTAACAACAAGAGCTGTCACAGTGTCAGATGTGTTTTTCACACAACTGCTGAAATAAAAACAGCAACGCTATCTGTTCCTCTTTAATAGGAAAGTTTGTGGCCATTGTGGGTCTTGAAGCAACGTGTTAAATGGGAGCAACAGCACCACCTACTGTGATGGAGTGTCAGACAGACACTGATGCTGAATTATTCATGTGTAGTTTTACCACTGCATCAATAATCATGATTACTAATATCAGTTTTATTGTCAATACTGGATTATTGTAACAGCCCTGAAATCAACTTACACTTTATAATGGCAATGATGCAATAATATATCCAATAAATAACAATTACTCCTGCGTAGAGAAATAAGACAGTTACTTCTGTTATAAATCTGAGGGGAGAAACATGCGACAGAGCTGCATTTCTGGCTTAAAGTTGCTGAGATGTAAGAAAAAAATGGAAGGCATTGATCCAAACCCCAATGCCTGCCGTGAAAGTGCATTTTCAATTACAAGAGAACAATTGAGAAGTACAATATCAATGATTACAGCGAAGGATAACTAATTAAAAAATGGAGAGGTGCGATAAATCGCTTTCCGAGAGCCGGAGGAGTGAAGAGCAGTCACAGACAGGTAGGACCTGCCCAGGCAGCCCGCAACAAAAGAGGCACAGGGGTGTGGCCTCACGCTCATTCACAGCAAGGCATTGTGGGAGGAAATGAGATTTTAATGGTATCTCTGGTGCAAAGAACGTTTCCTATAGGGAGATTTTTTTGGTGAAAAGCGAGTCATCTGTAGGCAACATGGACCTCTTTTACAGACACGCGTATCACATCCGAACAAAACCTGCAGATAAGGTGAGGGCGCAGGAATATGTCTGCCGCTGTTAGTGAATGAGGTTTATGGGACGGCTGATAAGTGCACAGACAGATTTGACGGTCTGTGTCTGTGTGAAAAAGGTGTAACACATTGAAGTGTTGCGGCTGGATGTTGTTGTACACTGATGCTAATTTACTGATTAATATTAAACTCATTTATTAGTAGTGGAATTTAAACTATTGTTCAATTAGCTACCAACACAGCTAGATTGTGTATGTGTGTGTGTGTGTGTGTGTGGATAATGCAGACATACAAAGCAGTCAGTGTCCTTTGGGCCGGAACAACCTCCAGCGCACTCACGATGACAACAGTCACTGACGTACGGCCCAAAACAGCGGCCGTCACACTGCTCAGCACACACCGTCTTCGTCACTGAGAGAGAGAGAGAGAGAGAGAGAGAGAATTAGTTAAAGATACATTACCCAGTTCAGAATAACACAGAGCAAGAATAACAAACAGTATCACTAATGTCATTTTGTGCGTACTGTGAGTAAACAAAGCCCTGGCCAGGGAGAACATGTGGAGACATGTGGTCTCTTAGCAGCCACAAAAACCACTTTCCTCTTTCTGTTAGTGATATTCAGAGTAATGAATGCAGACATTTACAGTCATTTCCGCCATACGGCACGCAGAATGTATCTCCTGCGTGCTGCCTAAATGAGCTCGGGACTGTTCTCTCAAACAAGGCCAGAAATATACCTGACGCAACCGTAGATGCGATGGATTCAAGTGTACAGTCCTGTTAAACACACTTTATACTTGTGTTGCTGCGATGGCAACAAACTTACAGCTCAGGGGGTCGCAGAATTACTTTCAAAGCAGATGTGAAATTATTCAGATGGCTGCTGTAAACACGACGCTCTTAATGATCTCCATCAGAGAGATTCTGTCTTCTAAAAATGAAGCTGTGCACCGTTATCAGCTAACAATTTTAGGTTGCAGAAACATTTCTCAAACGTTTCTATTAAGTAACAAAATGTCTAGAAGTATATTTTGAAAGTGCTAAGAACATTCAAAACACCCAAATTTGGATAATCAAAATCTTGACCCACCCAGTCATGGAGAATGAAGAAAACTTCCTCTCTAGAGATCACATGAGTTTAATGTTATAATCACAGCCTCGCTTTTAATAAAGACACGCACAGATCAGATGATGTTTGTTTTAAACAGTCTCATTCTCATCACATTACTGCATCAGACACATGTAGTAAAGTCTCATGTGAAAAGACTAAAGTGTGACCTTCTGTAACGCTGCAGCCATTTACAGCCACGCAAGGCATTACTGCACACCGACCAAACACCTGTTTTACCAACACAAAGACATTTTATGGAACTAAAGACCCACTCAGAGCAGCAATGACGTGTTTTTATTTGCCCTGAAACGCTAAAACATCCAATAGACCATAAATCTGCTAAAATACATTCAACACTAACTACTTATCTTCTCAGAATTTCATTAACAGCTTAACGGCCGTGTTTTATAGACACAAACACATCTGAGGTCAAAAACTGCTTCTCTTATTTAGATATAATCCCCGTTTAGCAATTAACAGATTGATGCCAAATGTAATTATGCTTGAAAGAAATCATTATTAGAATAGACTGAACTGAAATATTTACTCCGTAAGCACTGAGTTGGTGAGAAATAAACATTTAAGTTGAAATGGAAGGAAAACAAAAGCAAAAATCTGACAGGCAGGTTTAATGCGCTATACTTTGTAAATAGCTTCATTAGCGTAAGACGAAACTAGAATCTATTTCACAGTTGCTCAGTTACTCCATTACTTCATCCTTATCATTTGGCCAATTAAGAGTTCTCAAGCTAGGCTGCTGGCGGCGGGGCGAGTTACAGATTTAACCGCTGTGACGCTGCATGGAGAGAGAACAGAGGTGAAGAGGGCGAGATAGAGGAAAGAGAGAACTGATATGAATTTATCTGGTGCAGCACACTGACATACAGTCTGAATGCAAAGACTCACTTATAACTAGCTATCTAAATAAGATCAGAATGAGAGAGAGAGAGAGTGAGAAAGAAAATATGCATATTTAAAATGTACATTATCTTGTAGGGAAATGAAGCAAAAGTGTTAATGACTCAGCTTAAGTTGTATGACTGTTTCTCCAACATTTCATTAAGTAACAAAATATTATTTTAAATGTTCTTGGAAAGTTAAAAGCAACTCGTCATATAAACGCTCACACTTTAATTCTGGAATATTTTCAAAATCCACTAACAACTTAATAACACTGATGACTTTGAGAGAACGTGAGGCAATGTTCTGAGGAAGTTTCTCTCTGAATCCCTGACGATGGAGCAACAGAATTGAAAGAGAAAATGACAGAGTATGGCGGCACTCAGATGTACAGAGTAAAATTACAGGATCTGCAGAAGAGGAAACAGAAAGCAGATTATGATTAATTATGGTGCATTTGAGTTAATTCTCAACCTGACCTGACAAACTATTTTACTGTACAGAGACTCTATAAAATAAATGTCCATTTAATGAACAAATGCTGATATTACAGAAAGTACAAATTTCACACAATATTTTTTCTGCAATTCTATGTGGTGATACTATCACGAGTACAAACACATAAAACGAGTTACATTTTCCAAAAGTCCATGTGTGTCTTCCACACAACAGGAAGGAACACAACTGCACAAATATCTGACTAGTGGCTTGTGAGCACATGAGAGCTCTCTAGCTCACGATAACAACACAACATCATGCAAATTATGATGCGTTCCAGTTTCCAATTTCACAAAACGGATGCTTCCCATTTTTCAGCATGCAAAATATTCAATTTGAGGAGAGTGTTTTGGTTTTAAGACAGATTTGTGTGACTGCATTAGTGCGCTTTGAGGTAGCGGTAATAACATGTTTTTGAGCAGTCTGGAGGGAAACCGTGTCGAGGGAAATCAGAGATACGGCACGTTGTGATCGAGCTTGTTGAGAGAAAACGCTAAAAATTCAGCTCTGTGGGAGAGTTTGAGGGACCTAAGTAATTAATCTCCACAGTTTTAAGTGCAGCTGGTTTCTGCAGCTACAGGTGAGAGCGGCGGGAGAGCCGAGACTCCCACCCCTCCGCAGTTATCCTCCGGTGGGAGGGCAGAGGCGTGCCGTGGCCTGCAGGAAGTGCCGTGGAGAAACCTGGAGAACTCTCACAGAACGGAACGACTCTTCACTTCTCAATCTATGCATTAAAATATTCATGGGCAGAAGAGTTCTCAACTGCCTGTTATTCCACATAACAATATGAAACTATACAGCATATAACTGCAGAATAAAGCGCTGCTGGTGGTAACCATGACTACTTGCCATTAACAAAAGGCATCAGTGCACATGCGTTATATTATCAGTAATCACTCACAGCTCTGACACTGGCTCTCCTTTGGTCCCCAGCAGCGTCCATTACAAGCTCTGTGACACCTCTGACCTGCAACGCAACAGAAAAATAATGTTCATTATTTTTACTTCTGCTGTCTGCATCTGTAGAGTCATGTTCCTCACACACACAGCTGAAAAACAAACAACATGTTAAACTGCTCAGCATCAGAAAACACAATTCAACAAAGATGTAAAGAGGAACTTTGGAAACGAAGGGTGTCTCTGTTCACTTACACACACAGATTCCAGGGGCCTGATCATAATGTTTTAACGAAACAACAGCAGATGATTGAGATAAATGCAAACACTCGCTCGGTTCTGCTAAACTGGACAGAGCATCACCTGCCCTGACCCTCACCTGTCTCCAGAGAAAACTGGGCTGCACTCATCTGCTGGGCTGTTCCCCCGTCACTGAAACTTAATAGACTGCTGGGTAATTGCTGTGTGAGTGAGTCTGACTGATGGAGTGTTGTCCTGCGTCTCTGTTCCACTCCAGTTAAGAGTAATTATATTTGTGGCTAACTCACTTCAACCGCGTGGGTCAGACACTTTAACTATCTCCCCTTCTAATGCGCCACCAGTTCTACACTCTGTGTTTTAGTTTCTCTCCTCTGCCTCTAACACTCTGTCGTTTGTCATCTACTCAGTGTCTTATATGAAAGTCTGAGTGTAGGCTGAACCTCTTCCTCTTTTAAAGGTACAACTCGCCTGAAAATCATCTTACACAATATAACAATTCATTTTAAAAGACATAAGTCAAAGGTTTTCTGAAAGCCTTGTTTAAGAAACAGACTAAAACTCTACATGCACGCACTCAACATGCACACACCAGAACCTCTCTTTACTCATCATTTTTTGTTTTATTTTTCCTTTAAATGAGAGGAAAACCAGTGAACAATTTTAGGTTGAAAAAACATTCCTTAATGTTTTCAAGCAACAGAAAATTCAAATGCTGTGTTGAAGGTTCTAGGAAGGATCTAATTAAATGTTCCAGATTTCAGTGAAAGGAATGGAGACGGACAGGAACACAATAGATCCGTTCCACAAAAACACACAAGTTAAAATGAAGAAAAGGCGAAACTGTCACCTTGATCATAGCTCAAGGTCTTAATGTTTACACTGGTCATCAAGATTATACAGGCGCTTCAACACTAATCTAAAGATTAAATATATTGGAAAAAGTAATTGATAAACATTGGTTGGAAGGGCAGGACTGCATTTTAATGGGCAGAAGAGGCATTAGTAATTCCTGGGGGTTTCTGAACAGCCAATGTAAATAACCTGGCTAAATAACTAAATAAAATCAATGAAGACGCCCCTTCCTCAGAACAGGAGATTGTGTGAGACCCCGGTCAGCGGAGGCAGAAACAGATCAAAGATTTATTGAAATCAGATCAGAGGCTGTGCAGCCAAACCATTATTTTTATCTGTGTCTGCATCTGTTACGATGACAAAATTATTTCTTCCTTTATCTAGATTTGGGTAAAACGTGCACATTTTTTTAATGTTACGCATACCAGAAGCAAATTTCTTAGACATACACAATAAAAAGAAGCAATATACTGGATTTTAAAGGGGTCCTATTGTGCCATTTTTTGAAGTCGTTATTATTTTTTGTGCTTGTTTTTTTGTTTTTAAATAACTTCTACCTTTTCTCTTTACTATTTATTGTAGTCCTTAAAACGTATTTCTGTTAAAGAGAATATCTTGGCAGTGAACATTGAATGTAACTGCAGATATTGTTTTTGCTTAAACATCAATATTACACATTAAATTACGCTACAGCTGAAAAAGTGAAAACACATTAAGACCCCTTTAAAATCAAACATTGCCATCCATAAAAACAAACTGAATAATTGATTGGTGCAACACTTACAGGAACTGCTGCTATTGGATGGCACAACCAGGTGATCAGGGCGGGCGTTCTTCACAATGTCCTGCCAGTGGATGGTGTCAGCATGACACAGGAACTTGTTCTGGTCCACGTACACGCCTCCATTCAGAATTTCTGTGAGAACACAGAGAAGGAAGTTCTTCAAAAATGTTGATCCACAGACATCATTGAGGGAAGGTATGCCTCATCCATTCTGCCTTACCTCACAACCTCAAACTTTCAGACAGCAGAGTGAGGCTCTCTGGAGAGCCAAGACAATAGAAAAATAATTTGAGGTCTGCACACAATGACTCATTTTGACCGTCTCGTGTCACTGCTGACCCACTTCTGCTCAGTTCAAAGGATAATCCGCTGGAATCCATAGTCAGACGTGACTGATGCTTTTATAAAGACGCCAGACAAATCCAACTCTTATTGCTGTTATTAATAACCTGAATCTATTTTTGTTTTGATTTTCTCTTTGTGTTTTTTCCTTCCTCCATCTGGCCCTCAGAGAGACGGCTGCTCCCAGCAAACTCAAGCAGAGGCAGGAAAATAATTACATTCCCTGACAATGTCAGATCGTCTCCGATCTGGAACTCCAACATTCCAGACAGCAACGCTAAAAGGTCCATAATTTCATTGTATCTGCGGGGAGATATTTCAGAAACCTTTTACCTAATATACATTATTCTGTCTCACACGGATCGCCAGATTTGTTTTCCCCTCCCAACGCTTTCACAAGTAAGATGTCCCTGTGTGAGCTCACTGGACACAAGCGAAGGTTCTGATGTTAATATTACCCAGAAAGCAGCATCTGGGGTAATCCTCACCTGCCTGGACAAAACAGTGGACAGCTTACAGCAGATATGCATGATTTACAGTAGCGGATTTCTCTTTAGCGGTGATTAGCCGCGTGGCGCTAGACCAGATGAGACGTATTCATAACCACGGGCCATCTGAAACTAATAATAGCCCAACAAAAGCCTGATTAAACCGTACTCCACAGATGATTGGCCACGTTGTTATTGTTTGTTTTCTTCCTCTCTACAGGGCATCGTGAAACCTGTCGCTCAATGGATAAATTAATTTTAGCATTGCTTCCTCTTGGCATGCGGGGAGGGGGGAACATAAGCTCTCCTAAACTCTCCTGGAGGCAAGAGTCAGAAAAACAAATAAATACACGTGAACTCAGCGTGGGGTCTTCAAACGCTCCGACCCACTGAAGGAAAACAAGAAACTCCTTCTCCTTTCCGTTCTGCATTTTTACAATTTAATAAAATAGATTTACAAATGAGGAAAATCCTTACAAGGAGGTTTTGTTTACATTTGTCAAATATTGTTCAGCTTTGTGGACGAATTTGTCTCCAAAATATGGTTAAAATACACACACACTTTATCTGGTAAAGAGACAGACAATTTCTTAGTTTTTAAAGAATCAAGTATGTGACTAAAGACACAGTTGGACAGTCAGCACCAATCACACATTAAACACTGATCACACAAACGCACATATTAGTAAATAATGTGAACAGGCTGCATACAGCTTCCTGTACAACAGAAACTGATGGCTGAGGTGAGAGATGAGCTGCAGACAGTCTACTGATGACCTGACCTTTTCCAAAATGTGTTTTTATGTACATGCAGTCGTCACATAAATCAGCCGTCCAGACTGCAGGCCTGGCTCCTCCCGGATCATCAATCATTTATGATAATGCGCTAGAAAAACAAACCCTTTCATTTTTCCTTCAAACAGAAAAATGAGCGTCAGAAGCCACATGTGTGAAAAGGTCAAATTCAAAATATATTTACATGCTGGAAACGACAATTAAAGTTTGACAATAAATCTTCTGAATGTAAAGTGGATAAACTTATTTACTTTTATAGCCAAACAATAGATTTGCTTCAGAAACAATTAGTCACAGATTTAGATTCACGATTTAGATATATTTGAATTTTTTTGCATACATTTACTTTGCATTTAAATGAAAAGCATATTTGTACTGAATCTGTTGTTATTTCATTGAGAGCGTCTGTACAGCTTTCACAATGTTTCAGTGCAGGGTTTGTAGAAAACGCCTCCTTCTGCGTTATAAAACCAGAACAGTCTGTTACCAGAGAGATGACTTCAGAAAGTACAATTCCAAGAAGTACAAATTGTGCCATCTAATATCAGACAAGCGTTTAAACTGGAATAGTGCTAAAAAATAATTTAAAACTCCAGGAAAAATGAGCAGTTAAATGTGTTTTACATTATTTCACAATATCATGCCCTGTTTTAATTTCACACCTGGCTCAGACTGGCAGACAAGTTATGTATCAGAGGACACACAGCTGGAGGGGTAGCAGAACACACAGGAGACAGATATGGCTCTCGGTTCAGATAGCTTCTCCCTCAGAGTTGTGACAGCTGGCCTCACATCAGGACTCATTCAAATGACTGTCTGACTTCTTACTGAGGCCAGAAAAGGTTCAGTTTTGTCTCAAAAGGAGTGAAAAGTCTTTTCAATAACATCGCTCATTTTCTTATTCTGTGCATGTGCACTCATGTTGCTCATCACAATGCATTATGGGATGTCCTCTTCAAATCCTACATTAAATACTATACCTGCCTATAGGTATAGGCTGCTCACAAGTATTTAACAACACAGAAATTCAGGGAAAATCAAATCACCTAAAAGGAGGTTTTGCTAAGACTTCTTAGGTTTCAAATTTACTACAAATGTGTCCAATATGGCAACCACACACACACACACACACAAACATACACACACACACACACACAAATGTTCCTGTACAAGCAGGTTCAGACAATGATGGCTATGCTGAGCTAGTTCTGTTTAGCTAAACGGACCACAATATTGGCACGACAGATATATTGTACAAACAGCAAACCTCACACCAGTACCACTCCAGGATCCATACAGATTCTCCTTCAATCCTCACACACTGTAACACTTTCTCTGGCCTATAAAAAAGGACTCAGTATATCGGGCACATCTATGAGAATATCTCAATCCATCCATCAAACTGTGGCAACACCAGCGCAGCCTCCAGCCGTCACTGCCGGCAGTCGGGCTCTGCGTGTGGCACACAGGGGCTGCGGCTGGCAGCGCTTATGAGAAATGATACGCCAGACTGTGCCAACTTCCCCCGCCGCCGCTGTACAAATAGGTGATCCTCTGCACCATCCATCAAAGTGAGACTCCACACAGAACAGCCCGGCCTCTCCAGCCACGTTACCACAGAGATGCTGTCTGGGTAAAAAAATGCAGCGGGTAAAGTTGAACAAACAACGAGAGGGAACGTGGGGAGATTTTTCTCAGCAAAAATTGCCCGGAACCCAAACCATTCAGGGCTTTCGTGAGAGACAAAGAACTGGCGTTTTATTTGCAGTTTACTGAACGTTACTGCACCTGTTACCCATGTATCAACCATAATGCCCTTAATCTTTGTGTGAAAACACTAAAACCACAAGCTGTGACTGAGAAAGACCCGAGAGTCAAGCAGTTGCTATGGTCTGTGTAAGGGACAGGACCACACAACATTCACCAATCACTGCAATGATAGGATATCTTGCCTGTTAAACTATGTATGTGTTCAAGTGGAAGGAGGTGTGGCTTAGCAGAACGTTTTGAAGGGATTTAATGCTTTCAAAGCTAGCTTGCTATTACTGCTACCTACCATAATGATGTTTTACCTACAGATTCACAATGGGTCAAACACAATAATTACCCATCTACACGATGAATGAAGTGTAGTGTGTTGCTGAGCCTGCTGAAAACTGCATTAAAACTCCCCTTTACGCTAACATCACGCAGGAAGAGAGCCTGTACCGCTGCTCACCACGGCATTTATCCATGATAATAAAGAGCTTCAATCACAGGCTTTCCGTGAACACTTCACACAAGGTCAGAGGAAGAGAACTCCTCACATAAATCTAGAGGAACATGGGTGGCAAACTAGAAATAAAACACAGACAGACTCCATTTGAATTTAATTGCACTTTTATGTATTTAACTACTGACCTGAAAAGAACAACGGCTTTAATTTAACTACATAAAAGCATTTATGAGGAGTTGATGCTGCAGGCGTTCGGGAGAAGGCGCAGAGCGGCGCAGGAGTTGCTGCGCTGTGCTGGCTGCAAGCAAATGCGCTTTTAACGAGACACTGTTGACATTCAAGCATGAGTGGCCACGGCTGGCAAAGCATCATGGGAACCTCTTGATGGTCCATATGTGACCGCTGCTGACAACAGAACACGTGTTCCACCGGTTACATGTGTCCGTATCGGTCCTTGGAATTCTTGTGGACCAAGGACCCTCTACACACACAATACATCATTTTCTGCTGACGAGTACAGACCGGCTGCGGCGGGACAAAGACCCAACTCGATAATGACTCTTGAAAACCAATGACAAAAGCAATAAACAACAGGCAAGAACTGCAATGAAATAAATCCCTTTCAAATCCAACCAAGGTTGATACAAATAAAAAGTAAAAAAAAACAGGACGCCCTTTCTGTTGACAGGAGGGCAATTTTTACAGACGAACGTTATGGAGGAAATTGTCACTGTAACGGTGTGATATATGAGCAATAAAGATAGAATTGAAAGTATATTACGTGCTGAGAGGAAAAGTGTGCAGTAATACCCTTAGTGTTAAAAGACAGACAGATGCTCACAGTACACTCAAATAAAAGAGTTACTGCTAATAAAACGAAAATGCATTTGAAATCATGTCTTCTCTTGAGTTATGTGCTGGTTACAAGATGAGGGTTCACGGCTGGTCGTCTATTAATGCATTATTGTTTTTTTGCCACGAGAAGGAGCTAAATAAATATGGGGGCTCTGTCAGACTGTCAGGCGACGTTACCCACAATCCTCTGCCCCCGTACAGCTGCAGTGACTTCCTAAGGGCAGTAATTGCGTTTAAAGCAGCCTGATTAAATTTAGCTATCCCTCCACAATTGTTTTCGTTGAATCTTTATGAAAAATGGCCAAGATTAAAGGCTTATGGAATTATCTGAGGCACTGAGCACCTGCTTATTTATCTGAAAGCCAGAAAGAATAGAGGAAATGTATAAACAGTACAGAGCAATGGGAAAAACGGAGGGCGAGACTTTTCTCATTCTAATAACAGAAATGACCTTTTATATTACAATATCTGGGTCAGAAAGGTAGTGAAACAGCCGCACACAGGGACGCACTTATGAGAATATATTTCTAAAATATAGACCTACAAAACTCAAACACACAGGGATTCTCCCACTGTGGATAAAGGCCTCTGCTTAACACCACCGTCCACAATAACGTACAGCACACATGGTTTGACCAGATACCTCCTCTGGGACGGTTTGAACGCAGTTATGCCGTGTCAGCATTGCGGTGAATGATGTTATAATACGGTACGACAGGGGATGTGCTTGAATACGGCTTCAGTGCTACACTGAATGTTACATAATCAGATTATTTAATCAAACAAATAACTCGCATTACTTCTCTTTATTTACTGACAAACACAACTGAAAACATCTCACTTTCCTCATGTTGGGAGGTATGCAAGCATTTAGTTTGTTCAGGCATTACAGATACAGTCTGTCTGTGCTTAGTTACATACAGTTACTTTTCATACAGTAATTGATGTCATTGTATGCACTACACTATGTCAGAGGCACTTTGTCGGTAGACACTTTCCAAAACAAAACAAATTGCATTTGCACTGCACTAAAAAATAAATAAATCCAGGCTTGCCACACATAACTGCAATGCTACTTGAAGGAGAGTTAGCTTACTCTAAATATAATAATGTTGTACAAAAAGTAACAATGTAAAGCAATGATCTTACAAAACTTACATTTTATAAGTGACAACACTGTATTTCTTCAAACAACAAATGTTTGAGGACATTTTGTGATGTAAAAATTCTCATCTCTCACAAAGCAAAACCTTTAGCTGCACAATGGCTTAATCAGAAAGCACAAGAGATCTTAAACGCTTGCCTAGAACGCTAATGAAACATAAGTTTGGGGGGGCAGATGGCTTCTGAGTGACGCTTTAGACATCACAGCAGAACTCAGTGCACCTCATGGAGTTTTGTCCCCGGAAACTCCACTGAGGCAATGAAACGGTTATAATTTAATGAGACCCACCAGCACCTGAATACAAATGACTCCATTGTGACCTCCCCTGACCTCAGGTAAAGGTCACCCCTCCTCTGTTTGGCTGCAGGGAAGCTGGGAATGCCTTTGAACTTAACCTCTGAATCTCATAATCGCTGAAATAGACCATCAAGCCTCAGATGATAACTGTTCATTGAAAATTTAACAATGTTCAAGTTTAAGCTGCTGTGTGTCATTTCTGAGCCACGAGCGGCACCAACTGAAATAATAATGATTTCTGTAAATGGGTTTCTTCCATTTGTTAGGCAAACGTTAGCACCCACAACAATAAAAATACAATAGCTTAAGCCAATGTTGCCATGTTTACACCTACAAACGGCTTACAGGCGTCTCAGCACAAACTGGGTAAGTCAATACCTGAAATTAGAACCAGTATTAAAGTTCCTTATTTATTAAGCAGACATCTGTGACTCCAAAACTATGGTCTGCTCTGCCTTCTACATTAGATATGATATCAACTACATAACTGCATGAATTCATGCAGAAACCCACAAAATGACGTAAGAGGAGTAAATGAGAACATTTCACTTGTTCAGAGGCATGATTCAAACGTACAGCGAGCAGCTCTAATGAGGGGCAGCTGGGAAAGAGAGAGAGAGAGGGTTTGGGGTATATTTAGCGCCCTGCATTCATCTGCATGGCAGACCCCACCTGGGCAGCAGCAGAGGCCACTGATGTCCTATGATGTCCTATTGCCCTCCACTGCATTAAACAGCCCCTCAAACTCATCCCTGTGTGCCACTACACACAAAATCAACACATTCATTATTAAGCCATAGAGGGACGACACTGTGCCAATGAAACATTTACAGTCACTCGATTCAGCCCTTCAGATTCACACCAGCTGTTGTCTCCATGTCGTCTGATGTTTTCTATGTCACTTGACATGTTACGCTCAGGTGTCTGATGCCATGACGACAGTTACTCTATCCTCACCTGCCTAACAACTCACCAGCCAATCAGGTGACAAAGAGGGACGGTCATGATGCTACAGGCCAGCTGGTATATAAGAAAAGTCCTTCAGACGAGATGGTCACTTAGAGACCTCAACAAACATCCAACAGGCTTTAACACGAGTAACAATTACTCAAACATCCCCTAGCAGTTCAATGGTCATATTGAACTGTAAAATACACTTATCAGCAAATAGACATTCAAAATGAACAGCAAATACTGATATAATGACAGTAAACACTGATATAATGACAGTAAACACTGATATAATGACAGTAAATACTGATATAATGACAGCAAATACTGATATAATGACAGYAAATACTGATATAATGACAGTAAATACTGATATAATGACAGCAAATACTGATATAATGACAGTAAATACTGGCCACACCAGGCAGAGCATCAAACAATGACAAACTTTCACATGCATAAATCACGTCTGATTTATTCTATAATTACATTATAAACAATCATGCTAATATTTCTGACTGCGTTCATAACTAAACATTATCACCACAGATCCAGAGTCAAACCTGTCGTGTAGATAAATGTCTGACTGTTACAACAGGCATCTGGAAGTATTAAAAGTATTAAAAGTATGAAAGTCTGGAACAAACTTACATTCAGACAAGATGCAAAGGCCCAAAACTTCAAGCAAACTTTAAGACGTCACAGAATCGCGGCTGCAGTAACTTTCTTACCTGAATCAGACGCATATTAAAACCCAACTGATGAGGAAAACCGACATGTTTTACACGTGCAGATGTTAATAAAATGAGATGTTAATAAAATCTGATGTTAATAAAATCTGTATATCAATCGATCCTGTCCAACTATTAACGCTTTAACAAGGTCTAATCTTATTGGCTGCTACGTACGCAGCTTCCGATTGGTTGGTTAACACGTCGATCAAGTTCGCTAGTCTTAGTGGGCGGTCCTTGCGAGAAACTGACGTGCACGCGCGTGGAGATAAGCAGAAGCAGATCGATTAAAATTACAGTTTTATCTTTAATCCACATATTAATAAGATCATTATAATGATAATTTGCTTGGACAACCTGCGTTCATGCGTTTTATAAGCGATCTTTAACATCCTGTCTATAGTAATTTAGATATATCGAGACTGGGGCTGTTTTCATGTGTCACGTATTATAACGCAGCAGGTTATTATCAGAGGTTAACATGTGTGTATTACAGAGCATTAGTTTTATCAGAGACGGTACTGCCTTCCTGATCCATCCAAATGGCCTTAAACGCACCTAGTGTCACATCCAAACACAAGCTGCTTATACAGGACGTCCCATAATAACCAGTCAGTTCTGAAACCATGCGGCTCTGCACATCCCAGCAAGAATATGTCTCCATCTCTTACAAAAGGTCAAAGATTCTGTAAACATGAGGATAAATTGATAGACGACCTTTTGACAAAAGTGATTTCTGGGCTTTTCTCAATCGTTTCGTCTCGCCAGTCTTTGAGATT
This sequence comes from Yasuhikotakia modesta, assembly GCA_036877545.1. Lineage (NCBI taxonomy): Eukaryota > Metazoa > Chordata > Actinopteri > Cypriniformes > Botiidae > Yasuhikotakia > Yasuhikotakia modesta. Next base: position 33,569 of record JBAJNP010003380.1, read on the forward strand.
CCCTACAGTGTGTGATGCATGAGGTTATATATCATGAATCAGGTTATTTTACATGATATGTTGAGACAAACGCTTCATGTGTTGCTGCATATACGTTTGTCTAGTTACATGAACGCTATACAATCTCCAGACTGATCCAGGAACAGCCAGTTGAATCCATTTCCTCTGTTTCACTTCAGAACCTAATGACAGTAGCACTGGTTATAGGACTAACAACCCCAGATGTGTCTATATATAAGTGTCTATATCATTAACAGTGGCTGGTTACTTAGAATACTGTATAGTAATGAATAATGATACTGTACCATCACCCTTGTCATGATGTGACTGTATCAAATTAAAAGACAAACCTCCAAGTAAAGAAAATGTACAATAATAATCTTACAAATAAGTGTGCACTAATAATACACACTTAAAACTGCAGTCCATACTTTTTTGTCTCACTTTCATCTCAGTGTGTGTCTAAAACTTTAAATAAAATTTTACTCTCATACTTCTCATTTTGTATGTTGAAGTCAAACAATTTTTCCCTGGAACTTTTTTGAACACTGATCTGTTATGTACTTGCTCAATAACAGTTTTTTAAAATATAAACACACACACACACACTAGTGTGCATGTATCTGGCGTTGTTTCAGCTCCAGCGCTGAGTGCTATTATTGCCAATGTCACACACTTTAGCTGCGCATGCTTTGAGAAGCAGCCAGAACCGCTGGCAAGCGCAACACGTTGCTGTTCAAACATCCGCCGCGCGTACACACCTGCCACAGCAAAAGCCAAAAAAACACTCCCCGTATCCCACAGAGAGGCACAGCGCTGAGGCCACGTGCTCCGCTCTGACTGATCAGTTGATTGAGGTCTGTAGTGTTTCTGGGATACTTTGATGTTTCTTCTTTTTCTGCACACCCCACAGTCCTGCAACCAATGGCCTGGTTTTCAGCTTTAAAATACCGCCGCGGGGCCGAGGAGATGTGGAGGAAAATGTTTTGATTATTAATTGACATTAAAATTCTCTGCACGCCTCACATTAACTTTTAATGAGGCCCAAATCTGATATCTAAGAGGGTGGAGAGCTGGAACAGCTTGGAGTGGACAGACGAGCAAGATTTGTAGCTTTATGAGTCTTGCTGGTACACATTGTGTCTGTCTGTGTGTGTGTGTGTGAGACAAAGGTGAGGTGTGTGTAAGCAGCTCGTCTTCAGCAGGAATTCCTGCACTACGACTGGCCCTCCAACCTTGTGTTGCTGCTACTGAATTATTTAACACCTAAAGTCTCTCTAGTTTGTATCTGCTGTTGCTCTTTCTCTCAGTTGCAGACATTTGCTTGTGTCCAAACCCTCACAAAACACAAACATAAGACTGATGGACGCGGTCCTTTAACATGTTACGAGGTGCAGGCGTAAACCACAGACTGCCTTTATTTCTGTGTGTGTGTCTGTGAAACATAATGACTGATTTTACAGGGGTTCGAATCAAACGCTAAAGTCAGGTGCTAACAGCACCCCAGAGACTTTAGACTCCATTAGCAGAGCTTTACAGGTAATGGAGACAAATGGATGAAGCTGCGACGTGTGTACGCTGAGGCTGTCGTAACAGCAGCACACGCTGAACTCTGACCTCTGGGATAAGTAGCTGCTTGTGCTAAAACTGGTCTAATCCAAATCTCAATACAGGCTTCACAATTAAACAACAAGTGACATATTTCAGGCTTTACAGCCATTAAAAAAACAAAATCTTAAATAATAATTGTAGGCATGCACAGTTCTAAATCCTCCCACATTTGACAATATTAACTTAGAGTCATTTTATTGTTTGTATAGACCAAAATATTGATAGCTCATCTTGCACTTAGAGGTTTATGTTGGTCGTCCAATAAAATGCTTTATAGAATGAAAACATTAACACATTCTAAAACCATCTACCACCAACTAGCAAATCACAGCTCAGGGCTGTTTTATAAACTACTGCCTATTCACTTAAAAAGTGACAAACCATAATGATATATCCCACACGTTTCAACAGGAAATGTCACAGATTTTTTATTATTTGTATTATTTTATTTAACCCTTTTTCTGTCATCTTCGTTGACTACCAAAGCATAACTGAGAGCGCCGCCCCCTAGTGGATCTGTAAACATTTAATCACTCGTTCACTTGTTCACTTGTTCACTGACCACAGACAGAGAGCCGTGAGGAATGACATCCTTTTTGTCAACTGTTGGTTAATTCTTGTTGCTTTCTTTCCACCTGCCAATGATATAACAGCTCTGTGGCCTGTTCCACTTTCTCTTTGCCTGAGATGTTTTTATAGTACAGAGAGTGGGGTGATGTTAATTGGCCATGCGGTCTCAACATGTTTCATGCATTTGAGTTAACTGTAGTGTTATGAAAGCTCTACACATTATAGAAATTGCTGTACTTAGACTTTGTTTATTCTCATTGCTCAATCGTTCTTTATATCTGAAGAACACCATTTTTTTTCCAAGTTTTAAGCTTTACTTCACAGCATTCTGGAAAGACACACTGTACCTTTAATAAACCAGCAAAGGCAGGAGTATGATTTTAACTTATGTGTGAAATTGTATGAATGTTCCAAAGCCACAGAAATCTGCCAACGTTTTCTGCAGAGAAAAAATATAAATTATGAGCATTTAAAGACAGAGTTATCCTTTAGGTTTTTATGTATAACTCTGTGTGTGTGTGCATATAGTTTGTCTTTCTTTTTTGGGCCTGTGTGAAGTGATGTTTGAAGCCAGGAGACATGTTTTAATCATTCAGACCCTTAATGATGACACCAGATTCATTATTAATGGCCACGCGTTCTCCAGTGATTGGGGTGGGCGAGTGAGTATTAGCACCAGCCCTGCTCTCTATTTGATCTCTGTGTAATTACCGCTTTTCTTTCTCTTTCTTCACAGGCTTTAAATACTGAAGCCCTGAAGAAAGGATTCTTCCATTTTTCTACTCTATTTCCCAGGGCTTTGTTTTTTCACTTCTGTCATCCTTTTATCTCTAAAGAAAAGAAAAGTACATTATGAATTTGTTTTTTATTTTTAAACACGTTGGTGTCAAACAGAAAAGAACATCTACTACAGCTGTTGTTGCTTACAAAACACTGTAAAACTTAAAATACATCATTAGAATCTGAGGCTCGTATCTTTTCTGTACGTTATACATTTGACAGACACTTTGATCCAAAATTCACTTACAGTGAATCTCCCTCGTAATCGAACCCACAACCTTTGCAATGCTGAAGCCACAGGAACACGTTTCAAACAATATGTACTGTATTACTGTTTACTCTTATCATACTGTGATACAGTTTACTTTAGTGTATAATGCTACTGTATCAGCTGTACATCACTGTAAAACAGGAATATTGTATATTTAGTCTAAAATAGCATGTCAGCACAATAAAAAAACAGTTTAAATCTCAATGAATACTTTTATTACCATCAAACCTTTATCTTCCCTTCTGGGGGCAAGGAGGTCAAATTTCTTTAATGATTAAAATTTTGAGTCCTTCTGTGGCTGAACATCAATATTTCATTACATTCTTTCTTCACAGCTTACATAATTCCCAAAAGCTTCAATTAATGAGCTTGAAAACAGTCAGCAAAATTAAGAAATGAAAAGCACAAAGAATATGTAAGTAGGAGCAGTAAAATATGGCAACACGCTTTTATTCAAGGCCTTTTATGGATTTGTTTGTGTTGTTGCGAATGAGTGGATTCATAAAACAATATTCAATATTTTTGCTTTTTAAAAACTTAAGTCATTTTATTCTCTTACCATAAAGGCAGATGTACAGAGAAGACTAGACATTCAAGGGTTAATTTTCTTTGTGTGAAGTGTAACTATCAAAACATTGTGGTTTGTCTGAACATCCTCTGACACTGCCAACGTTGGCAAAACGTTTAACCAACAGTGTGTGTTTAAGGTGGGATGAGGGGAGTGTTCAGCACTCTGAACAATTAATTATGTTTTCAATCACATCTGCTGACATGCTAGTGGCACAAAATCACTTCACCTTCTTCACAACACAAGCTTCTCCAAGCGTCCCAAGAAAACGTTCTGTCACTAACACTGTCTTTTCTACCTCAGTAACCTTGCGTTTGCGGTTTATGTCGCCAGTTATTACCGCAATACAGCTGCACCAAAAGATTAATAATACAGCCACCATCCAGATTTGCTGCAGTGCAACTGTTGTCCTTCAGACGGAGCATCGCTCCCCTGCGCCCCAAACAGTGAAAAATCGAGTATGACACAAACGTAATTGCATGGGAAGTAATCAATTAGACACACAATTGGAAGTGACCCGGGGTCTGGAAAGCCTCCGCGCGAAAGATGGAAATGAGTGTAAGAGTGCAAGAACCAACAAAAGTAATTTTCTTTTTCTCTTCTTGGATCCCTTTACACAGACCGCAGCGAGACGAGAAAAGAAACATACGCTTCAGGAATGAGAGAGAGAGAGAGAGAGAGACAGACATGTGTCTGAGACAGTCTTATTCTGATCTCTCTTTTCTCCTTTTGGCTTTCATCTCCGGCGTGCTGTTCCAGAACGCTTTCATGAGACGCTGAGCAGGACTCATGGAGGTTAATGTACGATCATTGAGATTTTCTCCTTGAACTGGTGCAGCCGTTCTGAAGAGTGAAAAGGGTGTGTGTGTGTGTGTGTGGGTGTGTGTGTGTGTGTGTGTGTGTGTGTGTGCATTGATACATTTCCACAAATACAGTACAAATCTGAGCCCAATTGGTCAGTGAAAGAGGGAATTCAACCTTTAAAAGCTATTCAGTGTTGAACTAAATATGATATATTACTTTATATTATTTCCTATACGTGTCTAAATACAGTTAAAAAGATGGGTTGCAGACTGAGAGTACAGTAAACATGTTTTTACTCATGCCTTTGGCTCCTCTCGGGTCGCTGCTCTTTTCCAGCTGAACACAGTGTTGTGTAAGTAAGTTGTTCAAGAGCAAAGCTACTGTAGAAGTCTTTAAAAAAGTGAACAAAAGGGCAAAAAAACAGAACACAAAGAAAACCTCTGATCAGGTTATTGTGAAAGACTGCCTGAGGCCCAGCAGAACAATCTATAACAGCTCCTGAAGACCAGCATTCAGAACTAACCAGAACCTTGAGACAGCACAGAAACAAACCCTGACAAAAACAAAGTTCTCTTTCAAGATCATTTGCTCTACATAGTGGAAAAACACGGCTATATACAGACAAAACACAAACAGAAGCTCAACATTATACAAACAACATACTATCGCTTTTACTCTCTCTATCGCCATCTCTGTCTAAAACATGAAACGCAGGTTATGCGCTTTTCATTGTGAATTAAGCCAAGCAGACAATTTCTGCAAAATCTGACCCAACAGATTATAAATATTAGAAATGATTACAAATGAGAATCGGGTTAAAGTAAGGAGAGGGTTTTTGAATACTTGCTCATCAACTGGTTTATGGTCATAAATAAATGTTGTTTTAATATGTTTTAATAAAAAACGTTGCTGCTTTAACTGAATTATGTCAACCAATATTTTCCATGAGGACTTTGCATTGAATTGTGAGATTAAATTCTCTGTGGAAAAGAATATTTTACGGCATTTCAGCGTCACCTTCTGAAACTGCCTGTGTGTCTTTCACATCAAACAAACAACAACCTTCACATCGTTTTGGGAAAATCTAACCAGTCAGTAGTGAGAGTTAAAGTTGCATAAGTTAAGTAAAGGAAATAAAGTGATCAGATGTTTGATCAAGGGTTAGAGAGAAGGGAACCTGCACATAACTAAAGAAACATGTGAACTAGTTAAAAAGACAGAGAGAAAATAGAGAGACAAATGTGTTAAATTTACTCCTGCATCTGTTTTTATAGAGGCTGTTATTATTGTGGAGTAATTACCATCTGAAGAAGCGTTTGTGCCTGTCTGCACAAAACACAAAAATAAAAAAATAAATATAAATAATGAAAACATTAAGGATGTAAAAAAATGTTTGTCTAGGCATTAAAAAACATCTCTAATTCCTCTGAAATTGACAGCCTAGTGCCACTTTGAAATGTCAATGAAAAGATGCGAAGTTTAACCTTTGGCTCAGCAGTGGGACGAGGTATAATTATAACAAATGCTCTGTCTCCAGAGGCCTGTGTGCATGTGGACAGGAATGAACGGCTGTGTGTGGACCGACACAAGCAGACAGAAACACTTTATTTGAAGCCTGTGTACATAAATGCATTCTAATGAAATAAGTTCTATCTTTCATAAATAATTTCTGCACTGCTAGAATAAATTATACTATTTATTTATTCAGGGTTACACCTTAAAATGCTACAGCACAATACGACACAAATGCATAACATATATGCGTCAGAGAACAAGTTAAGAGTTGCAATGATAAACTAGTTAGCCCATTATGTTTCTGAGATCTTAAAAGACAAATTTAAAGTATTTTTAAAAAATGACTCACCAGGAAATATAC
>JBAJNP010003381.1:0-40044 GCA_036877545.1 Yasuhikotakia modesta
TCATGGGCTGCTTACACAAGGATTACTATGTAATTATTATAATGTTCTTATAATGTTCTAATGTGCTAACATTTCAAGCAGAACAGTCTTATTAAAAACTATCATAAGCCTTACAATCAAGTCCTCATGTGACAAATTTACAACATCAAACAAAAACATGCATTCGCATTTTGAAACTAGCACTTCCCTGATTCTGTGACAAAACTATTCGACTGTGATCTCTTTGAAATGCGCACACATACACAGTGATCTCGTGTCTCCTGCCAAAAGAACATTCAATTGATGTTTCAGTTAACAGAACCATCTGGTCGCTCGTCCCCTCCTCTCAGTCCAGCACGAGACCTTTGTGCCTAAGCACAGAGGCCCCATCACACACAATAAAGCCATTAAAAACCACAGACCCAGATGGACAAGAGAGGAGGGGAAAGTGTCAGTGTTTAAGAGAGAGAGAGAGAGAAAGAGAGAGAGACAAAGCCAGAACAAGACAAAGGTCAAAAGCGAGTGTAACTCAGGGGCCAGTGGTACAGTGCTGTCCCACTACTGTGTGTGAATGCGTGATGAATACACCAGGGCACACATGAGGACATGCAGAGGAAGCAGTGTTAGAGCAGCTGTTATTAAATACCCTATTTATCACTGTCACCTCTCTGCACTGCCTGCAGGCACTGAAACCATGTAGCTCTAGCAAAACACACACACCTTTAATTTTCCACTCGGTTGCTCTATCGATTAGGGCTGCAATTACCTAACTAATCTGTAACAGTGTATTAAAAGAAACCTCCCTTTGTTGGACAATAACTAAAGGCAGTTTGATCACAGGAAGACAGCGAGAGAGCTGGAGGGGACAGAGGAGTCGGACCTCCGCTCTGTTGGATCCCAAACATTAACACACCCTGAGTAAAGTGCTTCGTAATTAGCCGGCCCAGTCTGGGAGATCATTGCCTGTGTGTAAGTGTGTTAGCGAATCACGAGGTGACGGTTGACATGGGTCAGTCTTTAACTTTGAACTAACATCCTTTTCCTTCACAATGGAAGGGCTGATGGTAAAAACGGTCCTTGAGGGTTCACTGGGGATGCGGAACATCTCTGAGACCTTAAAGTGATGATCGTTTACTTATAGACTGTTGAAAAACTGTCCAGTCAAGACAGTCTGAAGGTCAGATTTCACCCGAGAGCTCAATGAATTAGCTTATGCACCTGTAAAGCAAGAAGTCATTTCTTAATTCCTATTAAGTCTACATAACAGTAGATCCCTTCATGTGGAATTAATTGCAGCTAGTTTACAAAGGACCCTGCAGACACTAAAGAGCGACCAGAGCTAAGAGTGCATGTTTAAAATATGACCACAATGATCGGTTAAACGTATGTGAAAAGCCCTGAACATGTTAGATGCATATTAAATTCCACCTTTCTCAGCAGCATGCACTCGCCCCACAGGAGCAAACGGCACCGTGGGAGAAAAAACTCATTTTCAAAAAAAGTGGACTCAGTTGCACTGTTAACCAAAATACGATGGGAAGGCAATGTGCAATGCACCATAATATTCACCGTCAGGGTAATACGGCCTCAAAGAATTCCTTTATGATGTGCGAGACCACATTCCTTAAGAGGCAAAGCCTCTCTACAGTTAAGCATTAATGCAGATCGTTGGGATAACAAATGAGAAGCATAGCATTCCCTCAAATTCCTCCAATGTCAAAATCTGCATTTTAAACATCAGCAGTCATCGAGTAGCTACACAACCAACACAGAATTAATCAAAGCAGAAAGAAAGTTGAATTACACTCTGGCACTCCAGGACACCCCCGAGACATGATTGTCAGTGTGTCACCTTCTGGCCTAATCTGGCTAATGACTGCAATGGCCTTGAGAGGTACAACATTGATAAAGCATCTCCAAAAATAAATAAATAAACCTCAAATTTAAGTGATTTCCTATCCTGCAGAAGACGCCGTGGTTTTTGAAGCCCATGGCTACTGTAAAGTCATTGAGAGCTGATGGGGGGTAAAAGACAACACCAGCTGAAAGTGGATTTTGAAAAATTCCTCCACCCAGGAGGCCCTTGCTTCTAATGAGGCGAAACTTTAAGTATTGAATAATAAATAATAAAAGTTGATAGTTCATTAAACTTCCACTGTACTTCACAGAGGGAAAAACTATTACGAGTCATTACACTTGGTGTCCACAATGTAAGCAGTAAGTATTGAGAAACACTTCCAAGACAGTCTTAAGTGAAGAACAAACATCAAAGAGATAGCAGACTATATTACTTAAATTCAAAAGGCGACTGTAAATATGAACAGACCATCTAAAAGCTTCTTCAAAATGTATTTTCATCTAAATACATTGAATGAAAGAGAGTTTTATGTTTTTAATTTCTATCTGGTTCAAAGGGGAATGCCTCTGCTTGAGACAACACAAAAAATAATGAATACAAAACTAAATAAAAAAGAATTTATTACTACAGTTTACCCTTCACTAATCTTGATTGGTTAAAACCTGTATAATTTAAAATGCATTTGCAAGCCAGAGACTATGTTGCCATGGAAACATGAAGTGGCATAGCCAGAGAAAAGAAAACAGATGAAGAAATTGAACAGAAAAGGAAATATGTAGCTACTTGTCATCCACAGCTACTTCAAATGAATGAAAACATTTTCCTTAAGGGTAAACAGATCTGGAATAAAGGATTTTTAATAACTTTTCCCTTCCATCAAAACAGCTTTAGTACTCAGCAGTGTAACGCAATAGACTGTAAATCAGATCTCAATGGTTTATGGTCAATAGTTATAATTCCTCAAACAACAAAAACTCTGACCACCTTCAAATATATAAAAATTGATCTGTGTTTTGGTGCAATGGATTTTTAATAGCTTTATCAGTAACAAATGTTTATCTCACATGCAAACCCATTTACTTGCAAATACGATTTTTACAAAAAACATTTCAAAATAGGTGTATTGATGGACATATGATTTTACATAGATGTAACTACATATCCAAACAACAGACATACTCACATAAGACAGCATGGCTTTGAGCTCTTCATCACTCCTAACTGTGATTCTGTCCCCAACTTCATCTTCATCTGAAAACCAGAAACAGATAAATAATCTGAAAGATAGTGTAAACAGCAGATTCTTTACTTATTTAAAATAATTGAAATAATTTTATCATTTGTTTAATCACTAATTTTGCAAACCTCTACAGCAACATTTAAGATAACTATAGCACTACATAAGAACATTTCTGGGTAGAAAATCATTGATAAATTCATTAATACGTTTACAATATTCTAACATAAAGGAATCCAGAGAGGTGATTTGCCTGTTGAAAGTATTTATTTGTAATCACAGTTCATTAGCTTCTTATTAAAATTAAATCACTGCTTACATTCAAAAGCTGTGACTGTGGCTTCAGGCATGACATCCCTGATGGCGGCCTGCCGAACAAGAGAAACAAACCTTTAACTGACAGCTGTCAATCAACACCACACGCTAACTCATTCACATCTGAGAATGACACACTTTGGGCAGGTTTCTCCCTCTTACATGCAAAAAGATATCACATAAAACCACAATAAAGCGTAAACTTAATCTTACCAGCAAATCATTAAAATTCAGATGTGATGGACAGTCCACTGAGGAGTCCATGTCCCCCACCGGGGTCTTTATCCGAATGACTATTCCTTCTGTTTCCATGCTGCACAGATTGTTCAAAACAAGTAAAAGCATAACAAACGCCCAGAGAGAAACATAATCTTCACTTTCGATTGGCAAATGTACAGAAGGCTAGGCGGCTAGCTAGTTAGTTCACCAACAGTAAGTGAAGGAAACATGACACAGTTTTCTATAAAGCAGACGCAGCAGCCACTCCGTTTAATAAACGAACTACACGTTGTTTTAGATTTACTGACTACAAACTATCTGACTGTTAACGATGCCTGGATTAATATATTTTTGTAGTTTACTGACTGTCAACAATGACTATAAAGTAGAGGAAGTTTAGCGGAAGTGTATCGACATTTACCCGGAAATTAAACATCCACGTGACTGCTATAAAAGCCTCGAAAACAGGCGCTGCTAGAGAGGCTGTAGTTGTTTTAAGATTGGCAAACTGGTTCCGATATTAATTTGGGTTATACAATGAATTTCCCGGAATTTACCAGTTTCCTTTTTTCTTATAGAAGCTCAAAACTTTGTGCTTATGTTGTTATTATGACTACAGGACAAAAGCCACCAATGACTCGTTATCAAGTATTTGTTTTTAACCAGGTTTCCTGTGTCTGTAACTAATTATATTCGAAAAGCCGAAGGCTTATTTCAAAAACTGGTAATTGGAGACAATTTTTAATTAAATAAGAGGTGATTTAAAATGTATAATAATTATAATAATAATTATCCTCATGATCTCTATTTATATTTTTCAATTTAACACATTTTTTCAGACTAACCTGTGCTGTAACTTATATTAATTGCAGCAGAAAATGTAATATTTTATGTAGAGGTACTTTTTGCTTTACTTACAAACATTTTAAATAGCATTAGTATTTAAAGATTTCCACTTTACACAACTCATTAGTGTGTAATTGAATGTACAACAAAGAACATTTAGTGCCACGTTGATTACAGCCTTATCTTAGGGGAAGACTCACTCGCTCAATCATGGTCACATCCTGATTGCAAAAGCCTCAACAGTCATTGATCCTTTAGCAAAGAAGAGTTTTGTTTCTTCCGACCTCAGAGTCCTGCTAATGCAGTCTGGATACCTTAGAACACTGGCAGGAGTTATAGAGCTATGTGTAATGATAAACAGCTATAAGCCAGATTTGTCCTATGATGAGCTGAAATCCACAATCATATGATCACTGCCTTCCAAACAGGATCAAGTTTCACATCAAACTTTAAAACAATAGCGTCTCTAGCCTATCATTGCCCCAACCTATTATCAGCTCTAAAGCCGCCCTGTCAATGGAACAAATTTGTAGTCTGAAAGAGCAGTGAAAGAATACCACCTTAAATGTTTTCTGTGCTCATTTTGTAAGAGAACAAAAGCTAAAAGCTTAAATACGCTGTGGGGTTGCGTTCAATTGACTGAAGACCATTCTCCTCTCAAAGTACATTTTAAACAGTTGGCTTTGAAAACTTACTTTGAAAAGAGCTCCCCATTTAATGTTCAGATTATATTACTCATAATACAATTACCAACTGGGGGAAAAGAATTGGAAATAGGATTTTATCATTCTGATAGCCCTAAAATGTTAAAATACGGTTTGTGTGTACAGCTGAATACACACGTGGCTCATAAACATACAATCAAATCTAATGAGTGCTTAACCCTCCATGATCTGAGGTCTTCCACAGAAGTCATCATCTGCTCTGCGTGACATTGATTGTGTGTCACACCACACAATAAGTAATGGCTGAGTTTCATTGTTGCATGTTTAGGGATGGAATTGTAAGCAGGAACGGAGCACAAAAGTCAATGGATCTAGCAGTAAAGTGCTGATTAGAGAGGAGATGTAAATGGCAGTTTGTCAAACTGTACCTCTGTGGGCCTGCTGTTAGATGCCTCTGCTTGTGCAGTATTAAAAAAGAAACATGCCAAATCAGCAAGTTCAATTATCAGAAATCAAAGTCTGGACCTGGCTGTGGAGAGGACCATATAGGAGGAGGGATGGCCTAGAATGCAGTGTCTGGTAATTAAAAAACATTTTATCAACCCAAATGGTTTTCTCTCTCTTCCTCTCCTTCGACAAGCTGCTTAGCTGAGACTGAGCTCTTTGACTCTAGATAAATGAGCTGCTGGTATTTAACTCAGTGTATTGGAGGAGGAAAAGAAGGATAGACACGCTTCTTCCCTTAGAGACAAACATTTTCTACATTTCTTGTTTGTACAATTTCAAATTAATCTTTTACTGAAAAGCCTTTAAAGTTATCATTTGATAATGCATAAATTATAATGCCTTATTGTAGGAATAATGCACAATAATGCAAAAGTAGGTATAGCAGAATGATGTGAACAAAAGGTCAAAGGGGATGGGACAATTCATTTCAGTGAGTAATATCAGTCAAACTATTAAGCCAGCAGACTTTACAGCACAGCAGTGGAAAACTACAGCGTAACTCTACTGACTTCATCAGTTTAACAGAAGCACAAACAGGGCACCAAGGAGGTTTAGCCTGCTATAAATTCAGATGTAATTGCATAGAGTACACATGTAATATTTGCGTGTCTGGAGGGGTTGTCACTTTAATTGAACAACTACATTGCGTCCAGTCAGATTGTCTTGTATACAATTTACATTGCAAAGAAAATTATTTTGATCTTTGGTGGGAGAAATCAGTGTTCTGACCAGACGCTATGTAGGTATTTTACATACTCACATAGTGTTTAAAGAATAATTTGTGGCCCATGGTTGGCAACCTACTCATGCTGAAAAACTTTGATTAACCTCTAATCAATTTGAACAAATATCTAATAAACTTTACTTTGAATTTCCCTTACCTCTCACATAAAACTCATTTATTCTGAAGTTGAGAAAGAATCTGTACTGCAGTCAGTATTGAACATCACAGCACTCACCTGCAATTGGAAGGAGTCCAGCCCCACTCTGATTGTAATGGCTCAAGTGTGAGCAATATGTAAATGAGATCCTCATTGCATCCATAAAGTAGTGATGCACATGCATAATAAATTGCCTTGTGAATATTTTATTACCTGTTTATTTGGCTCATCTATCAACACAGTGGCAGGGTTTGCATTGGGCACCAACTACCGTATATCTTTTTTTGCATAATTGTATATTATAAATTATTTTTCTTCTATTAAACCTCTACCAAATATACCTCTAGAATAACCAATTGACTTAACTGTTTATGTAAAGATTAATGCACAGATACTGAAAGTGTTACAAACAGATGTCAGGTGGTGTTTATTTCCTTAATTGTATCAATTTGTGTAATTATGGGGTTTTAATTCAGGGAATTTGTTTGTTAAGTTGTTCCATTTCATATTCAGTAATAGCGCACATTGAATCACACTGAAATATTGAAACTGATTTTACAAAGAATGATTTGCTGCACTATGCACTGACTGACAAAGGCCTTTGCTGTCTTGTTAAGTGCCTGCTGCCAACACTGAATGTTACGGCTGTGCTGTGTAACATCTGTTTAGTAAATGGGATCATTATAAGCATATTAAGAGGTCAGTGGGATCAAGGTTTTGTGTTTAAACTAGTACATTTCCACAGTCATATCAGAGCGGAAACACGCGAAAGGGAGTTGATAAATCAAGCCTGAGGGGGTCTGGTAATAGCTCTGAGCCAGGTAGCACAGCCCTTTGAGTTTATCCTATTTGTCACCTTAAACATTCTGCCAGTGTGTATGCTAATGTACTCACACTACTGCCTGTAAAGCTGACCTATTCTGAAAACATTCCCCTTTATACACATCCACTGTACAGTAATGTAACTTACTGTAAAGTGTGCAGCGCTGCCCATGTGCAAGCTTACAATCTCATTATCCATTATAACTGTCCAAAATATTTCTACTATTTTATTGTTCATTCTGTGTGTCTATATTAAAATGGCATTCTTCACTCATCACAGATCTAAAATGGATATTGTATTCTGTATATTTGTTATATATACACTGTATATAATTGTAAACTGTGTGCTAATATCAGGTCATTTCCTAAGTGTAACTTAACCAATAAAGATATTCTAAGTTTGATTACTATGCCTTAGAAATATATCTCTCAAAAGATTTTTTTTCCAGTGCCACAAATGGATTTTCTTCAGACTGATCCCATATCCCAGCATCTCATTCTCAGTTATATTTAAAGACAGAATTAATGGGCAGAATTACAGGCATATGCATGTATGCTCATATTGAGGTATCAGAGTGGGGGAGTGGAAGTCTGATTCAGCCGTGAATCGATCCTAAAAGCAGCTCCTGTCTGCTTAATCCAGCGGCCCGCATGACGAACCGGCTCCGGAGGGTCATTTACAGTGTCTGTAAGAATCCAACCGCACCGCCTCATTGTAAAATGTAACAAAAGCAACTGAAATACAAGCCTGGACTGTACCTGCGCTCTATAGCTTCACTTTTTCATTAAAAACCACAATCCTGCAGCTGAGCCTCCGGCAAAGCCACAATGCAGCCCTCTAACACAAGGGCAAACACACAGGACCTGATGCTAGCCTTCAAATAATAAAAAAGCAGTAAATAAATAGATAAATTGAGATGGGTTTTTTGCAAAAAGGCTTGAATGTAAATGGAACATTGATTGTAGCTGGGGTTTGTCCACAGATCTCTCCCAGCATTCTGTGCAGTGTTTGGGCTATGGGTCTGTGGGTTTCTTTAATGTTTTGAAAGAGTCCAGCTCCCTTTGTGTGCAGAAAGCTGATTCAGTGCACTATAGAGCACTGTGAATGCTACCACTCATTAGCAGCTAACATTACATACTCAGAAGCAGCCCTGTAAATGTCATAGTGTGGTAAACGTCTGTAAATGGCACATTAAACAGATGTTTGTCTGTTGACTAAGCTGCAGTGCTGTACTGTTTAGTGATTTGGGGTTCTTTGTGTGTAGCATTAGTTTGTTTGAGCCTTTGTGTAATTACAGGGTAAAAAGTTCAGACTATAAAAAGCCCTCAATGACTTCAAGATTGGCCATGCGTTTCTGATGTCATTTTTATCTTGCAGAGATGTGTAGTACATGTTCTTCAGAGACACAATGGGAATGTTAGAACATGGTGTTTTTTAACTGCTGTTTGCTCCTAGTTGATATTATATTGAATTCAAAGAGGCATTTTTTTTATTCAAAACAGCAAATCTAAACAAATATGTGATTATTTAAATGTAAAGGAAGGCTCCTGCACGGTTTCTGTCCCATTCTGTCCATATAATGGTGCCCTCTGGTGGCCGTGTTATTTGCAATGACTCGCAACATTGACACAGAGTTAAAAAGAAAACATACAGGAGCACAAAGAATCTGCTAGTTTTGTATCAACAGAAAACAGCTTCATGACAAACAAAGCCATAGCAAAAGAAGCTCATTCCAAGATTTTGTGTGGAAGTAAACTGAGATGGCTCATTAGGTGTGCTCAGTTTGTAGCAGGGGATCCATCTGTAAAACACGCGGCACACAATGAAACAGGAAGGAACTTCATGATTGTTAGAATCAATGTGTGAGAGACATTCTGTGTTGACATATCCTTGGCAGATACAAATTTTACTCTCTCCTTTTCTTTCCCTCCTTGTCTTTTATTCTACCATTTAGTTCCCAAGAGATATTCTCTCCTGTCACAGCCCTGGATGGTCCAGCCACCAGGGGTCAGAGGTCAAATCCTAAAAGAGAAATTAGTTTATTGACACAATAAGACCTGGCAGTTTATTTGATGTTCCATCACCCACTGTGTCCACCCTGTTCATGTCTTCTTCTCAATTTCACAGATCCCATGGGAGAAACAGAAGCTATATAAATGAGAAATCCATCACTGGGGTTATTTGAGGCTTGATGTTCTCTGAGGTCCAGATCAGATTAAACTGACTAAACTGTGTTAAAAAATGTGCTTTAAAATCCCTTTATAATCACTTTGCAATAATCACCAAGGTAAGAATACTTCTAGTAAGACTACATAGAGTTTATCAATCAATTTCACAACAACCATGTCATTAGTAAATACTGAGTCTTGCATACTTTGAGATGCAGTTTTTTTGCTGCTGACAAAAGAACACATATGCAGTCATTATATTTTGGAGCACTGAATGAAAAGTGCTTAACCCTTGCTGTGCACCTGCATCTGTTCTATCAGATGAGCAGACATTCAATAAGGTGGATTTCTCCCTAATAACAGCTTCTGATGTGACTGAAAAATGAAAGTTATTAACAAAATTAGCAGAGAATGTATATGAGAGGATGGCTTTGAGATTTACGAGTTGAGATTTATTTTTTGCTGCTGTGGACATTTTTGTAGATATGTCAGCTAATACCTGTACAGTGCCTAAAATCCTATGTGTGTAGATATAAGAGTTCATCATACTGTCACACAATTGTCCAACGATGTGAAATCACCTCATCTCATCTCTTCTGTAAGAATAGACATATTGTATCATACCATGCTGTCATATCTATCTCTATGTGTCTGTTTCTTTCTTTCTTTCTTTCTCTCCTCTCTCTCTCTCTCTCTCTCTCTCTCACTTTCTCTCTCTCCCACTGGCTCTCTCCCCTACTATCCTAGAGAGAGTGATAAATGCCTGTGCAAGCGAGTCAATCAGACGATCAATCAGAGGCCAGCCCTTCCTCATCTGGTCAATGGCACTCTTGTTTCTGCTGGGGGAGAATGACACAATGACTTTACCACTTAATTATGTTGTTAATTGCTGTGGTAAGATTTCTGCAGGAGGTCCCTCAGGTTACTAATTGCAGGTGGTCGCACCTGCAGATTCCAGGCGCGATGCATTTATTCACAATTCAATAACTCGAGTCAAGCGATAATGATCATATTTTTCAGGCTGCTTTCAAATGCTTTCACCATCAGTGTTAACCTACTCCCACTGAAAATATTGATATTCTCCACTGCAAAATGCTTAGATGCATAAAGCTATGTACTTTTAAAGATTATACGCTTGAAAATTGTTTTTGATTAAGATGTTATTTACATTGCTTTCATTGCATACATTGCATTGAATTTTTAAAACTCATTTTGAAATTTACGTTAAACAACAGGCGGACAACTTGTAGAGTTATTGTACCAAGGTGGTGGTGATCATAATAAATGAGCAAAAATACAGGTAACTGTGACACAAAGCAGAGAGTACATGGTCACCCAGAGATTAAAAAGATATTAATACTTAATATTGTGGAAGTGATTTAATTAATCTGCAGGCTGTGACAGAAAGTATACAGTTATATGTGTCTATTGGATACATGTTTGTCAGAGTGAAGACTTTGGAAAGTAGTACTGAATAGTGAATGTTACTAGTAAAAAACTAGTAAAAGTAATATTACAGTTACATTCATCCATCCCATCACTTTTATGCAAAGTATGAATACTGTGCATACAACATACAGGGCATTCAGAGAGTGTATATTTTTTATCAGTACTGTATATTCATACTGTAGTAATCAAATCTATGACTAAATCTAAGGTCAAGCTACAGAAAAGTTGTGAGTTAATAAATGTCCATTCTTTCTGTAGCCTTCAGACTTTTCATGCTACATATACAGGGCAATTGTCAACAAGAGCTAGTTTGTATACAGAGTTTCAGGCAGAGGTCTATACAAGATGCAATTATCACATCTATAGCTCTGGTCATGGGTTTGAAAATACAAACTGAATACATTGTATGCAATAACAAAACAATCAAATATTGGTAAATAATACATTTAGGAAAAAATAATTTCCTTTATTTATATTTATAAATAAATAACATTTATTTATAAATTATTTCTTAACAACACTAAGACATACCAGTGATGCTGGATATTCAAACTGCTAGTTTTGCTTCATATTTCCTGAGGGAGTATGCAAATGTGCAATCAGTATTGAATAGCCTACACCTGAAACTTTGCCAAATCATAAAAAATGAGGTAACTTATGATGCAAACATTTTTCCATCTGCTGATGCTATTTCGAGTGTATGATGAGTATAATTGAGGATACTGCTGCCCACTGCATGCAGTCCTGTAAAGGCAGCACTGTAGCCATAAGTCAGCTCTGTTAAAAGACCCCGAGGTTGAAACACACACTTCACACTTTGCTTCAGGCTATTAACCGAAATATCCCCTAATACGGCCGATTCAGACTCTCCAGTAAAGAAAAAAACATGCGGTTTGATTACCTTGCTTTGTACAAAGGAAGTAACCTTGCAGCCATCATGGTAAGTTTCAGTGTCTTCCCTCCTGTGGTGCTCCCAGAACAGCCAATAATTAAACAATATGCACACAGGCTGGTGAATAGCAGGGGTCGCTCTCAGCATAGGGCATAACTGGGGCAACGGAGGCCTAGCTGTGTCTACAGCTGGGACTACAGCAGTTAACACCCTCAATGCGCCATTAACACAAACTATAACATTTGAATGAACCTGCCACGCACTCCTACACACACACATACATACGCTCCATCACGCTGGCTGCCCCATTAACACAAACTATAACATTACAATGAGGAGTTTTACGCACACAGACAGAAGTACACTATTACACACAGTACACCATTACCACAAGCCATAACATTAGGCCTCACCAGCCATAATGATTGCACTAAACCAACAGTGGAGAATGAGCATGCTGAACTGAGATGTGACTGTTAATACTGGCTGTTTGACTCCTTATAACCTGTGGCCTGATGGACACAAACATTTGTAATTTATTGTATATATATGAGGGGTCCATCACCTTTTTCAGGCTAGGAATATCTTTATAGATATACCCCTGTAACACATTTGACCGTTGCATTTTAAACCTGGCCTAAGGAAGTGCAAGACCATATCAATGTGTTTAGATACCCTGGTATGATGCTTATATTGCAAATGTATTAAAATAATATTCATATACAAAAACAATACTGATGTACATTACATTTACATTTAGGCATTTAGCAGACGCTTTTGTCCAAAACGACTTACAAAGCGAGGAGAACAATGAAGCGATAAATCCTATGAGACATTAATGAGCCATATTACTGTGTTTTAATTTGATGTATGTTATTTTATATATCTAAATGTGGGACAATTGAAAATTGAGCTTCCTAGCTTTATTTCTGGTTCATGTTAATTTGACTTTATACCTTGATGCACATATAATTTTTCTTTATGTCCATCTGAGATCAAACAAAATAAACAAACCAACTCCCTCTGCAACCAAACCCAGGACCCCTTAAGGTCACAGAACCCCTGCAGAAATCCCCTGATCCTTGAATATAACACATTATTAAATAAAAGAAAGGATATTGATTAGTGCCAATGGCACAGAAAGAGACAAACTCACACACAGGTCCATTTACCAAACAAGATAAAAGAAATTAAATGGAAAGTTATCTGGAGCTCACAAAGACAAAAACTAAAAACCAGTCCACTAACCCAGTGCAATAACCTCTGTTTTCTGTGTCCTGTGAACAGGCTTGCCATTGATTAAAACAGCAAGGTGTGCAATAAAGCGCAGGAGAAGTGCTGGCTCCATATGGCCTCAGACCCTGCGGCTGTGAGCGCGCTCTTAAGCCTCCCCCTGCTCCCCTGTTCCCTGCTCTCCTCTTCCCAACTCTACAGATGGTAAAAACACAATTCAAAGCACCAACACAATGGGTCCTTGGCAGCAGTTCAACCATTTACTTCAGTAATTAACAGTGCAGATACCACAACAATTATGGGATGGATACTAACTATGTCACCCTGAGAATTAGACTAAGCTTACAGCTTTAAGGGATGGTACAAAATCCTGTTTGCATAACAGTTAATGCTATTGTAAAAATACATAGAAGGTAATGATATATAAAATATGCTTTATATGCTTTTATATGTTATGATGTTTACATTGCAAAGTTATTAAAAATATTTAAAAATACATTAATTTTATATATATAAAATATATTATATATATTATATATATCACTTACACACAATGTATTTATAAATACAATGTGATAAACACCATGCTTGCAGTACCCCATGATTACCTAATAATTAGTTTACAAAAGCTTCCCATCTAGTGGTGAAATGTAGTAATTAAAGCACGACAGAAAATCAAAAGCTCCTTTGTGAGTGTAAGAAAAATTTACATTTCAGGCCTATGTGTACTGATTACATATTAAATCAATGCACTGCCAACTGCTAAGCACAAATAAGCCATTCACTGAAGGGTCTGTAATTGCAGCAGAATGTAGAGCTTGCCTCACTTTCTTTCAATGCAGACAGAATGACATTAACAAAAGATTTTAATATCCACTCCCAATCTATTCTGTATTTCCACATACAGTACAATAATTTTCCTGTAATGACTAGATATAGATCAAAGCGAGGCTTTCCCTATTCCATCATAATTACGTCTAATTATCCCACTTAATCTTCTATTCTCCATAAGCAAGCTCAATTTATGCTACATATCTAAAAGGTTTTTATATGATCTGGACACTAATAAGCCATCAGGCATGCTTTCAGACATAAACAAATATGTTACAAACACAGTATCTGCACAGTCTATGTGCTACTCAAGCCCACAACCATTTATATTTATCTCTGAGCAATAGTCTATTATGTGATATTTGATTAGAATGCTGTCTATGTTACTCTTTCAGTGGATGATATTTTAAATGTGTAATTTCAACCAGATACAAAAAAAATTAACATTACAAGCCTTTTTTCCCTAAAATGTTGTTTTGGGTTTTTTTGAAGATGGTAAATCCAGAAACTCAACAGACTCCTAAAAGTGCTTGTGAGTGACTGGCACAATAATCGTGCTTCCACACTGAAATCCCAGGACAGGTTACATGTTATTTAATTTCTTATACTGCAGATAAAACCCTGCTAACAGTTTAGGCATATTGTGTTTCTGCAGTGCTACACAACATCTGACAACAAACACCAAGGTGATAGGATCCTGATGCTACAATGCATTACCAGCAGAATAAATCTGTCATGAAAGCAAATCTGCACAAATTCATCCCCCTGACAGTGTACAGCCATTACAGTCAAGGTAAACAATCAAGATAGTGGCCAGGTGCATGCAAGCTTACCATAATCCTATTATAAAGCTAATAATGACAATATTAAACTTTATTGTGAAGATTGGTGTAATAGGCTGTCAAACACCACTGCACACTTTATAGCCTGTTATACAGCTACATTTTGGGTAATGCTGTTCTGTCCTATGGAATGCATCTATACCCAATAGAACAGGCACATTACGCAAGACCATATGCTTCCAAAGTTCCAACAGGGACTGCATTACCGTCTAATTCTGCATTGCAGGAAATGAAGGAATCAGTGCTGGCATTGAGTCTGATTAACTCTGCATGACTCCATCAATACCCCAGTGAGCTGGTCTGCTTCTTTCTCCACAGGTGAGCGTTCCCATTCCTAACCCAGCGAAAACACAACCATATATTCACAAAGTGTCCATTTATCTCCGGAGGTGAGATGGAATTGTAAGATCTGTGAATTATGTTACACGATTATCCTCTGCATAACTAATTAATATGATTGTGTTTGAGGAATGTCAAAAAATGAGAAAGAGCTACTGCTGCTACAGCAATACAAACATACCATTATTTGTTATGCTAATAAAGCACAGAGAAACATTAGGAGAGAGAAACAATAGAGAATGTTCGGATTAAGGGAATAAATGTAATCAAATTATCAAATTAGCACTAATTAACATTAGGGTGCTGAGTCTGACTATTAAAGCACACAAAAGTAGACCAGAAAAAAAAACAGCTCAACTAAACTTCTTAATTATTCTTGTGCATGCAGCACTTCCAAGACTCATGCGCCCTAAGTGCAGATAAAGACACCATCTGCTGGTAATTAGAGCTAAATAATATCAGACGTTGTAGCTAATCATTTTGACTACAAATTTGATTAAAACTCGCATATAATTCTTGCTAGGTTTCGTTTTTCTGTGTGCAAGTTACACGGGTAAGACAGGAAAAAAGCAACACATTAAAACAGACTGATTATTCTTTTCCATAAACCTTGGGAAACATATAAACATAAAAAGAATAACATGCCCAGTCCTAATCTTTTATAGCTCATTTCCGTTAAATGAGAAGGAATTACTGTGTATCGCTATGGCCTGCTACAACAGCGAGGCGTTGGCCTTAATGTCTTTTTATTAGCTTAATCTCCAAATTAAATGGTGTTTGAAGCTGAAGATGCTCTCTTTTCTCCACTGTTATTACCCCCATCATCATGAACCCATTTTCCTGCCGAGACCAATTTGAATAAGACGAGAAGGCTGCCTCAAATCTGTGATGGCTGAGTGTGTGTGTGTATGTGTGTGATGGACCTGCAAGCGAGAGAGAGAGAGATTCATAATGAGCGATGCTGGGGAATTGCCCTCCTGAAAGACCTGATGTGTTTCCAGTTGGCTGCCAGCTGCCAGAAATCAAGACAAACACTGATCATTGACAGGGGATTAACACAAACAGAAACAAACATACACACTTGCACCTGAACACGCATACACTGAGAGATGCTTTAACGGGAGACGCTTAAAGCAAAAACTGCATTAATTAAATTAATTACAGGCATACAGACATCTTTGACTCATATATTCAATTAGTCAGCAACATGGTGTAGCTAGCAGGGGAACATTATGGATGTAATTAACACCATATTAATGTTTAAATGAGATAAAACTCCTCTCTCTCTTTCATTAGATAGACACATACTGTAGGCCTTAACCATAAATAAACAAATAAATAAAGACTACACAAATATGTTTCATCTTAAAAACAGGGGCAAGAAAAAAATACAACAGAAGTTTGAAAGCTAAACATATTTAAACATAATTCTACCTTCTCCCTGCTGCAGTATGTTTACTGTCTTCTAGGTGCTACAATATGTTTCTATTGATGGACGTTTTCTAATGACGTTTACAATAATTAGCCTTTTTGTCCATGTGCTTCTGCTTTTGAGTTTGGGTTTTTCTATATTGTAAATAATAAGAATAACATTGTTATATAAAACATTCATGCAGATGTTTCCAGGCTTGTAGCAAATGGTTTTAACAAAGCATATGAGCTCCACAGTGCTCAATTCAAAACTCAAGTTAGTAACTGTGAAAACTGCTTCTAACTCATCTGCAATGAGATTTGAGCTGTTAAATCAGCATTATCATTCCACAGCATAACCAGACTGAAATTAGACTGATGTAAATCTAATTATGTGACACCACCTGCCTGCATTACTTTATTAAACATGCCAAACATTGTCAGTAAATCCTGGATCATTTTTTCTTCTTTGTGTACATGGAAATGTAAAAACGTCTGTGTGATGCTGACAAGGGGACAACATGACATGACAGCACAACTAGAAACAGAATCACCTCCTCAGTGTTTCATCAGAATCCAGATGCTGTTTCTCTCCTCCCTGCAGCTAAACTGCTTTGACACAGAGATACCACACAAATTTGGATTGAACAAATTGGCTCGAGACTTTGCTGTCAACATTTGGTACGTTAACCAGAAAATATGTAAAGAAATTACTATGTCTTACACTCCACATCAAAAACTGTTGCTTTGATTAAAAGTTGGCACATCATCATAACTGATAACTGACAAACAAATGCCCTCAAGATGAGACCAAATCAGATACACTTTAAACTAATATTCTTAGACTTAAAACTATATTTTTTATTTAAAAAACAATTCTACTTAAATAATAATTGCAAACAGTATATAATCACACATTTTTTGTTACTTTGCAGTAGATTTTGTTATGTATTTTCTGACTGATTTTATGTCAGCTCAAGATATATCACTAAAACAACTTGCCACCTTCCATGTTTCTATAGTGCGTTAGCCAATCATTTTTGTTACGTAATTTGTCCTGCAGAGGAATAAGTCACATGTAATTTAGGGCTCGGGTGATTGGTTTGGTAAGTCCTCCATGTTTTACAAATTTCCCGAAACACAGTAAAAAGTAAAAACATCTGCAAAAAATGGGAAACAAAATACTTATTCCTCCAACTTCTATGATATTTTTTTATTGCTGTTCAGAAGAGATGAAGTTTTCTTAAATAATCAAAGGCTTTAAGGGCCATAAGGCTGTCAAAGAGCACAAAAAAACAGACTTAGACCTTTGAGATCATTGCTGCTGAAACCATGACCAAGTATGTAGTACTGAGTGGTCTTGAGACAAAACCTGAATATGATGAAGACTTTAGTTCTGCTACAATCAAACAAGTTACTGCTGTAAATTATCAAGGTCAGTGCATACAGTGAACATGGTTACGAATGGCCAGGCTGAAAGGTTATATTATTAACCTGCTGTCCTGCCTCACATACGGCTCACACAGCCATCAACCAGTACAATAACCACTAGTGGTCTGTGCACTCAATAGATTGCTCAAGTAGAATGTTATTAGTAATGGGTCGCTGTCTTGATTTCTGTCCCACTCAAATGGCTACTCTTCACTGGGCAGAGACTGAGCAGCCATTAATCAGGGGCCTGGCAGCTGGTGGACTAAAACTAAAGCTGCTAGATTTTTAGTGTGTGTAATGGGGATGTGATTGCTTTCAAAATCAGTCAATAGGCCTTTTCACAATCCATATGATATCCCATTCAGCTCTGAAATGTAGGGTAAGCAAATTTTCGCCTGTATCCTTGAAAGTGAACGGTCACCATTTTTATAAATATTATATACTTTAGTGTGTGTATGTGTACCATCTTAAATTGTTATTATAATAATACGAGGTGGTAAATTGCAGAGTGATTGTAAAGACCAGCTGTTCCTGCTATACTGAAGAACACTTCAAACATTCATTTAAAACTAGAAGTACCATATATTACGTATTATTAAGTTTATATATTGTATATACCATATATTAATAAGTTTTAACTAATAGTAAGTTAAAGTAAAGTAAAATGCAACTGACATGCAGTCTGTGTTTACTGTTGCTTACACAGGTTTGCAAGTCTGGCACAACAATAACCATAAAATACATTTTAATGACATGACACGATAACATTTTTATTAATACCTAGAAAATGTTTAGGGATTATTCACTTAAACAATAATTGATAAAGGGGGAAGGTGTTTCTCCTGACTGCTGCTGTGAAAGGTATTAAGAAGAACCTTTAACTATTTTAGGAAACATGGTAGAGGACAATCTGTAGACAGTTGTATAAGTTACCCTCGGTTTTGTTTGCTAGATCCCATTCTTTTAACGTTAAATACGATTTCTCAAGGAAAGCCTATTTCATCTGTTTTTACATTGAGCTGAGGCTCAGCTCTCTAGAGACGGAGACGACGCCTTAAGTAGAACAGGTGTTCACATTTTTAAGGAAAGCGAGAGACTCTATCTTTGTCGCGGACAGAAGGCTTGAAGGAAGAAATGCTGGCCAGCAGTACAGACACGCAGCGCACGTCGGGCAGAGATCCAGTGCTCGGCAGTTGGAGACGCGGGGCCCTGTCTTCTCTTCTGTCCGGAGACAGATGTGGCGCAGCGGCGCGTAGCGCAGCAATCAGCCGTGAGTCACCTGAGCTGAATGCTGATACCGAGGAATCTGACAGCCTCTCGGGCGCTCATCACCAGCGGACGGACAGAGACCGAAAAGTGTGGCGTTACAACAAATGGCGACCTTTAAGAAGATTAATTTGTTTACCAACAAAGGTAGTGGCTGTCGCCGGCTGGTGACTGTCATGATGCTGTCAGGATGAGAGAGTTTAGTAGAGTCATCTGTTTAGTTTACCTTCTCTGTCATGTTTCATCAAAAGTTATAGTAGGATGACATATTCACAGTCCAGTAAAGCTGAAGTATTATTCTACGTCGAATTTATTATTATACGTTTTGAACATTTCTGCATTGTTGCAAAGTAGTGTAGTACAAACAATACATTTAAAAACAAACAGATGAGAGCAATAAAAAAATAAATAATAGAAAACGGAACAAGCATCAAATACATGGAATACATGGTATTTCGCATTTTTGCATAGGGTGTACTCAAATACACGCTGTGTATGAATACTATGTTTCTACTTTTCTTTGTTTAGCATTCCATGTTTATTTATTTCACTCATTAGTTTCAGATGTTACTGTCTTTGTGCTCCGATCTGATTTCTTAGTTTATTGCTTAAGAATATTTATGTACTTGTGCTCCCCAATATTTTTAATTTCACTTTTAAACAGCAGGAATTCACTTTTTGCCAGAAAGATGGACTTATAGTTGGAGCACAGAAACACTTAACATGAAGGACCTGGTGAGAAAATGTTGGTCAAATTAAAGTCATCAAAGACCTTTGAAACTATTAAACAGAAACTGAAACTATTTAAAAAAAAAAATAAAACTGAAAAACGTCCATCTCTTATGACTGCGGAGCTGAGCGTGTGCGTTTCTCTCAAACACCCACAGAGGGCGCCAACGCTAGAGAAATAATTCCTGTTGGGATAAGCAGCGCGCACAATACAGACTAGACATGACCTAAAACTGATGAAACAGAACCTAGAGGAGAACTCAAATCAGCCGCCTCATACACCCGAGACAGACCTTGACCAGGTATCCTACAGGACTGTGCATTTGAGAAGCTGTAAATGATGCATAAACCTTAGCGTTAGTAGGTTTTAACCCTCAAACCCCATCTTTAATTTTTTAGCAGCAAAGTTGGGTTAAGTTAGTGCTAATCCTTCAGCCTGGTGTCTGTGTGCTGTGTCCAGTGAGGACTGGATACATTGGGTACCTTAAATGATCTATTTAATATCTTGTCATTATGTGCCGTTCATAATTACTTACAGTTGACATAATGTGCAAACTGAAGGGAGTCAGTGTGTGTTTAAATAAACATCAGTATGACTAAGACTTACCATAAAGTTGCATCATTTACCCACTTGAAAAGGCAGAAGTAAATATGCTAAGATGTCAAATGATCACACACCTGGACTTCCTCACTATGAGCAAGTTGCCCCACCCTGTTATCTGTGTTACAATGGCAAACAGTTTGGATGAGTATGTATGTGTAGTTAAGAAAAAAATTCAGTGCTTCCCTGCCCTTAGGGTCCACTGAAGAAAGAGTTTTTATTTTTCAGCAAGGATATAATGTGCGGGTCACAAGCTGGTGTTGTGTTACCTGTATTCTAGCAATGCACAATGTAAAGGGGAAACTACTCAGATATACTTTTACTTAAACTTTTACAACACTCATCAAAATATGTTTACTTAATAAATCATCACAGTTGAATTCTTGGTTTTCATGTATATATTTATTAAAAATGTAACTTTTTTTCTCATGGCAAACTTTAAGGATGGAGAGAAATAATTAGGATGGAAGAAGGAAGAAATTTAACAAATGTCAAGCACAATGATCATCACTAAGCCACAAAATCACTGAAAATGAGAGGCTAACACAAGCACAATAAATGCACATTACTTAAAATATATTCAACAATTTGTTGAGAAAATGAGACTTGATTTTTCCTCTTAAAGAAAACAGTTAAACATTTGCTTATATGGACAATACATCATTTCCTGAAAAATATCAGTACCTTCTACTTTTTCATTGTCAGATGACATTCTGAGGGTATAAATACATTTCAATGAATCCTACTCATACACACACTGACTTTATTAAAGTCTTAGAGTGCCTAGAAATCACACAACAGCTCTTTATAGACACATACGCAAACAGATGTTATGCAGTTATCTTTTCTAATGTTTGTTAAGCATATAATGCACCTAAATGTTGCATTTTACAAACACATCAAACAGAACCAACTTAAAATACCGTACAAGATCTTCCATCTCAAGAACTTCCACAAAGCACAGTTCCCTTCGTAGACCCCTACCCCATATTCTATGAGCATCTGATGTATAAAAATACAGGACAAACATTAAGACCCTGGCAGCAGTAGTGCCCCCTGTCGGCATTTACAAACATGGAGGTAAGAGTGTTATCTTCCCATCCCTCTTCTGAAAATAATATTTGGTAGGAAAATAGAGTCTACAGTACAAATGGCATGAGTTTCAGAAAAGGCATGCATTAGCAATTCATCAGACATATTTACAGAGTCAGCTGAGGTGGTCCAACTTTGGACAACCTATTTATTTAATCTTTAAAACTGTGTATAATCCTCTAAAGTACTACGTACAGACTAAATATTCTTGATGCCAAGGCACACTCATTCAGTGTCATTTCTGGAGAACTTAAAAGAGAGCACGAGAACCTGTAGATATGCATGCTTATGATCTATACAAGTACCACAGGGTATTAGCCTTACAACACCTTAACTGATTTAAAACTTATCAAACTTAAGTGTTCACTTTGCAGTACACAAAACTACATAATGCCCATTTAAGGTTTTCTAAATCCACCAAAGCATAAAGAGGAAATTGCTTTTCCACAACTGAAAAAGTGATGATGCAGCCCAACAACATCTCTCATCCATATCTCCAGACCTTGAAGAGCTTCTCAACCACTCGCCAAAAACATTAGGGGATCAAAATTGAAAAGCTACAAAACACATGGAAAGAGTTACACATCCTTCAACAGAACAGTAAATCATGTTTTTCACTTTAAACATGCAGAACCCCACTGTCACTGTGGATGGCTGTTTCACACAGACTAAAATCAATACTAAAGCAGACAGTACAGACACAAACACTCACAGGACGGCAGGTACACAGTTTACACAAACTGTGCACATCTCTACAAAACACGTTAGCATGTGTTCATGATAAGAGATAAAAAACACTAAACTAGGGACAAATATCAAGCTTTCACACCTGTAAAATGACAAACGCTGTTTAGGAGTCAACAAATTTAACAAACATATCCTGAAGCGTAGACAACACTTACATAAACTATTGTGTGTAGGTATAAAGATGACCAAGTTATATGTTATTCTGTGCAGTTAACTGTAAAAAACTGAATGTGCTATGAAAGTGGTGGGAAAACCTGATAAAAACAGCAACAGTACGTGGCTCATTAATGTTTGGACACACGTTGGGAAATTATCATCATGTTTTTTTTCTCATGAGGACTCTTGAACGGAGTCCTCATGGATTTGCAATACAGAACATATATGACATAAACCATGATGCCATTATTTTGATAAAATTAAAACAATGAGGGGATAAAAAGTTGAACTGATATTTTGAAAATGTTTCACCTAAAAATGCACTTTATGTTTCTAAAAATAGTCAACAATCTAATAGACAACATAACAGCATCATAAAAGATAAGAGATCGTACACATGCTGTATAACAAATATATCATAAACTGAAATATTTTACAAAAAGAAGTATATACACATTGACAATCCACTCCAAACCAAGACAGAGAAAGTGCTACCAAGTCTGTGTAAATAGGCTGTGAAACCCACTGGCCATTAATGTCTTCAGCCTTCGATCCCTGAAGGAACTTGTTTCCGGATCTCTTGGTGTGTACATGTTGTGTTTGTGGAAAGAGAGAGAGAGAGAGAGAGAGAGAGTTTTTCCTATGACACACTAGAGCAGCGGATGGAAGGGGATCCCATCTGAGTGAGAACTTTGTCCAGCCACTGCAAAGGGCCGTTCAGGTGCAGTTCTATCCAGCAGGGGGTGCTGGTCACTGTCTGCCGCCTGACAGCATTACAGACACATGAAGACAAAAGGTGAGGTAAGGAAAAGTGAAAAAAGAAACATGTCATGTTAAAAAGTAATTGGACACATAAGACAATAGACCTTCTTGCAGAATTAAACATTTCAGAGCTGTTTTGACATTTACATTTAATCAGCAAATTTTTGGTTTCCCAGATACCCTTGCAGAAAATTAACAGAATTGATATTTTATCGTTTAATACAACATGTAATGTATTACAACTTTCACACATTAAGTATGGTTTACCTGTCCAATTACCTGTGGATTGTATCACGTGTAATCACATAAAACACTTATTAAAGTTATTTTTAAACCAATTACTTTTGGTTTAAAAAATTAAATTCAATTTTATTTTTGGATTCATAAAATGTGTCCATTAATATCCTTTACTGTGTATGACTGACAAAAGACAGTCCAGGGCAATGATGGTTTGCCTGGGTATGAATTCTGTGTGTAAACTGCTGTTCCCAGTTCAGATCTGTTGTGGTCCCTCACAGGGCAAACCATACTGCCAAACACACTTACATTCCACAATGCTTACACAACGCTAGTTTCAGTCCCCCACACACGTGAGCAAGCTCAGTCCTGGAACCCTCATACATGACACTTTCACGTTTCACATCTCACTGAGAGCTCCACAAATCATTGCTCCCACATACACACGTGCAACTTTCTGCCCTGCATGAATTACAGTCACAGCAGTGGGAGGATCACACTGACAAATGAGTAATTGGGCTGCAATCTGTTTGATATATATTCAGTACAGCTTTATCCAACAATGACGTGCCTGCCTGCTGTTTTATGATAGCAGCTTCTTCTATCAAAAGTCTTGACTGTCTTTATAAGTATTTCAGCTCTCTATAAACAGACTCTGTAAATGCCTGTGTTGATTCTGTAATATAGCTTAAAAGCAGATCAGAATCTCCACTAGTCTACAGACTAAAGCTGAAAGAAAAAAGATTATGAGTTGTGGAAAAAGAGAAGTGGGAGTCAAAAAGTGGAGTGAGTGAGGAAGTGAAAGAGGAAGGGTCTTCCAAAACACAGGATTGAGCTCCTCCATTCAGGTACTGGACAATGAACTTAAATGTCAGGTTGAGGAAAGACAACAGTAGATAGGAAACTGAAGAAATGAATAAAACTGAGGACAGGGTGACTGTAATTCTAGTGTAGTTATGAACCAATAACTCTGGAGGAGCCCTGGTGACAGAGGACTGAAAGAATCTGGGGTTGCTGTGTTACATCATCTAGCTCACCTGACGATAATATCTACTGGGGTATAAATAAAGTACAAACATAATAAACCTCTCAACTGTAGCAACAGGGAGAGTTTGTTTAAGCACTTAGAGAGCAAAGCTGGATGTGGAGGGGTGAGACAGAGAGACAAAGACAAAGAGAGAGAAACAGGGAGAGAGAGGGTGTCTGCTGAAACCTGACACAGCTGAGATTGTGCCTCCACGAGCCAAGTTGTCTGGAAACCACAGTCCCATTCTCACATCAGTCATACTCTTTCCCTCTCTCTCTCTCTCTCTCTGTGGATGTCACTGGTCAAAACCCACAACTGCTTCTGATTAGGGTCTTGGTTCCTTGAGCTCAAACAATGAAGTTCCTTACAAGAGCAGGAGGGGGAAGACAGAAAGAAAGAAACCAGGAAAGTCTGAGACTTCTGAAGCACACCATATGTGCGTTTGTTTGGTGTGGCATGATTTGCCGGTGCAGACCTAACAGTTTATATGACAGTCACGCTGAGCTGGTGGAAACCAGGTTGTCATGCTGCGTCAGAGCTTCTCACCACAACGTGCCAGACTAGGCTGAACATGTACCTTAGCCAATCAGATCCTGCCATAATCCCACAGGCCTGTTGACTGCTTCAGGCACTAATACGGTTACTCACATTACATTATCTTGTGTCAGATACTCGGACACTCCCTTCTATTATTTTAGATCACGTTTAAATTGCTAAAGGCTTCCTGTATTATGCATTTGTTAAAATTACTGTTATTGTCACAGTCCAGTTGTTTATTCAAATCAAGTGCTTGGTTTATGGAATTGCAAATACATCTAAATGTAAAGAAAGGTAATTTCTTTACTTATTGCTCAGATACTGTCTGCACACATGAAGCGCTAACCTAACATTGTCTTAACTTATAAAAGGAAGATAGGTGGCTTCTGTGGTTTTGGGTAACACCACTTCACAAATGATGCAAAACTCTTTGAACTAGTCAAAACAAGGCTTCCTTCTCAGGAGTGACAAAATGAGAGAATTACAAGAAAGTGAGGCGGTTGTTGTACCTGTACTCTGCTCCCCAGCCCTTCACAAAGCTCATGCGGATGGTGCACATACGAGTGAGCTGATACACGGCCTCAAAGCCCTGATTCACAGACTGAGCCAACAGAGCTGCAAACTCCTGATTATTAAAGATCTTCAGATTACAGCCTGGGTGGACATAAACAGGTTAAGAGTCCACAATCAAAATCCACCACAACAAATTATACTGACAAACTGCATTTAGCTGAATGTCATGACACTGTAAGAAGTGAAAGTCTCTTTCATTGTGGACAAGCAGTGTTTCCTGATGGCCTCTCAGTGTTTACTGATGGACTCAATTACCTGGTGGGATTTTGCAGACGGTAGCAGGATGCCAGCCGTAACGCTGGTTACAGTTGGGACTCTGAACAAAGATGGCGCTGTCACTTAGACACTCTGCAAATACCTCACCACCAATATAGTATAAACGCACACCCCGACCTGCAAAAAACATCAAAAACTTACACCCAAATCATCTGTAATCTGTAATCAATCTGTAATCATCTGTGAAAAGTGAATCGATACTATGGTGCGATATATGATATATCTGTGATACATATCATGTGCTGTGAGATGGAAGGCAGCGTGACCTCTCTACTGTCATCAAAGGAATGAGTGATTGAGGCAGATGTGTGTACCGATGTGTCTGCGCGTGAGCTCCACAGCAGCATTGCGGTTAACATTGGACAGCAGGCCCAGACAGAAGCGCTCAGAGTTGGAGGGGTCTGTGAAGCCGTCTACAGTCAAGGAAGGCTGAGAAGCATGGAAAGTTTCACCGACTCTCTGGTTCAGCTCATAATAGGAGATGGAGCACCAGAAGGCTGGTTCACAGTACGTCACTGGCTGGAGATCTGAGATCAGAACAAAGAAAGGTGAGAATCCCACAGACACAGACATACACATCAAGAGGCAATGGAAAATAAGTACAGAGAGGAGGGGGAGTCAGGAAAAGAAAAACAAACAAATGGGTGGAGACACAGAATACCTATGAGACAGAGAGCATAAGGGCTGGGAACTGACGACACTGTGATGTCAATAGCAAGCGACAGTTCCCAGAAATAAAGGCTGGAATGTGGAAATACCATCATCACTTGGACATAAAACTGCAGAAAATTACAGGCTTACGGCACGAGCCTTTCTTCCTGACACACACACACCACTGCTCTGTAGAAAAGAAATCGCTTTGGGATCTGGGCTGTCTGCAACAGCACAATCTGATACAAAAAGAAACTGTCGGTTCCCTCCCTTGCTATGATGGTTACTGACAGGATGTTGTTCTGAATGTTTAGCATGGGCGGTTTGTCCAAGTTGTTTGGGGGTCGTACAAACAATACAGTCAACAATTCATTTCCTCCAGATTGAAAACACATTTCTACAAACTACAAACTTTCTACTTTCTATACACACAAAAGTAAACAAGTAATCGAAACAAATAGAAACAGATGATAAAGCATGGAAATTGTAACTCATTTAATGGTTTTGACTCTGATTTAGATTCTGTTAACAATTGTTACGTATTTAAAGTGTAATTGGTCTCAACTATATACTTAAATATATTAAATAAATGCTAGTTTTCCATATGGTAGTATTTTAAAACTCTGTTGTTCTGAATGTGAATCTGATCTGAACAGTTCTCTCTCCCCAACCCTACATAAAATATTCTCAAACAATTTTCATAAACAGAATTACCCAAGTTGTTGTGGGCAGGTGACACAGGGTTCGGTGAAAGATTTGGAGATCCTATAAAAGAAATGGACAGATCAATGATGAATAAATGTACAAAACAAGACAAATTCACTTTTTTACTCAAAACAAAGTTAAGACTGTTTCCATAAACCACAAGCAACAATTTTGAGAATGTACTACAAACCTGTCAACAAACTACAAGTTAATCTATATTTGTATTGTTCTAAAAACATGCATCAATACTTAAAAAACTTGGAACGTCTGTCAACCAATCAAAATGTAAGATTTTAACAATGCCGTGATGTAACTGGCTGTTTTCAGCATCACCTGTGTCCATGCTGTGGTTCATCTGATGGTCACTGGTCTCTCCATCCTCACTGATGTAGCCTGGGGGGGGAGTCTCTGCAACGCACAAACACACAGGTTAGTGTGTACAAATTTATACACACCCATGACACAGTAACCCTGCTAATGGGTAGAAGATCAGACACAATAGCAAACGTATCCGAGAAAACTGAGCAGGTTCAATGTAGACAATGACTCACAGGGGTTTTATTTTTCTGCCCTCAGATTAAGACACCTGATTTGTAAAGCTGGGGTCAGCTCGGTTTCAGTAGCAGGATATGGAACAACACAACCGCCCTATTACAGTAACAGACTGCCTCTCTGAACCAAATACCATTCAGATGGAACTAATCCTGGCCAAAGCCACTTCATACAGACTTTACGGGATAATGTTCCCTTATGTATCCAAAAGCAGCCTTCAGTCCACTGTCATTTGTTTAATGTTTGTCTTATGCCACAGAGGTTAAATGCCTGTTGAGAAGAGCTACAAACAAAAAGAATGTTGCTTTTTTTAATTCAATGATTAGTCAGCTAGAAAAGAAATCAGACCCTTGGGTGCAGTTAATGCGTAACTCCTGAAATGCTTTGATTGTTTATACCTATGCATGTGCAACTCTTTTCAGTTTTGTCTCAATGTCTTTTCCTTTGAGGGAGTCTTCACTTGTAGCTGGTGTGTGGGTGTGTGTATGAGGCAGTATCTGTCCATTTGTCCTCTTTCTTCCATGTCCAGATTTTCTATAGCTCAACTTTTAGACCACAAGCAACACTAATGTTATGGGTTTGATTCTTTGGGAACATATACATGCATATAGCATGTACAGAGAAAGGGATCTTGTAAATGTCCAGCAGTGTATTGAAAGCTTTATGGACTGTTGCTCTATGTGTATGTTTGATTTGCTCAACGCTGCCCATATCATGTCATCTGAGAACCACCCATAGCCCACTAAACCACAGGAACTGCAGCTACAGACTAAACTCGTGATATTAGGCCTGGAAAACATTAAGGAAAAAACTACACTTGGGATCATGCTGCTCCGTGGCAACTGAAGACGGTATTCATTTTGTGTTGGCTTTGGATCTCTCTTGTTTCTCAGTGGGGTCCAGATGCTACTTTGTCTTTCTAACACTATGAACTTAAACTCCAAGACTCTGAAGTAGCGTTCACACTGTCATTGATGTGAAGTGAACCAAATTAAGTGAAGCAATTATTTTCTATGATTTTGGGCTACATAAGTTACCAGCAATAGATGCCACTTGAGAAAGGATACTGTTAGATAGGCAGCCCACCATTAATAGTGAAGCACTCAGTGGCAATAATGGCTACTTCTAAAGGTCACTGTTTTAGTGTGTTTGTCTTCTACCTGGTATGTAATTGCTCTGGGGCTCAACGCCAGCAGGGAAGATTGTGTTTTCTGGGATGGAGTGACTGTAGTCGTCCAGAGGAGGAAACTCACTGGGGATTTCAGTGTGACGAGGTACCAGCACTGGAGGAAGAACTACAGAAAAAAAAACATAATGAGGCAGAGCAAAATCTCCCACATCAAAGTCCCCAAACACACATTTGAATCATTACAACGCAGTTCATATAATTGTTTTAATTTATATTCATTTTAATGCTGAATATCTTAGGATCATTACACATAAACTTGATGTTTTTCCAAATTCTTGATGGAAACGTTTCATCAGTGTGCATTACCTGGTGTCTCGACACGCTGGTAGTGGTAGGGATTGACGCACACCTCGTCTTTCTTCATGTGGAAGGCAAACTCACAGAGTTCAACAGCTCTGAGCTCGTGGTGAGACTGTAGGTCAGGCCAGCGCCACAGCCGGCAGTAGATCACATGAGGAAGACCTTTCCTATGAGATACCTGCAAACGACCGTCCAGTGACCTGAAAGAAATAGAACACAAATCATACAACAATTTCTGACATAATTACTGCAGCAGAAACAATCGCTGCTGAAACAAATAGTTGCTCCTTCACTGAAATCAAATGCAGAAATACTGTGGAAAAATATAATTAGTAACAGTAAGAAACATCGCATAAAATGACTACAATCCAAACACACAGGGCTCAGAGGTAAATGGCAAGATATCATGTGAGACCACAGATGAAGGAAAAGTGGCTCAATTTCCTGTTAATGTGGTGCTTTCGGTTACACTCCACACGTGACACGAAGCAGGAGAAAAAATAGGAAGTCCAAAAAAAGAGGTTTCAAAACAATGTGAATGTGTGTGTGTGAGAGCTTAGTGCTTCAGTTTAACACACATCAACAGCTGTTCTCCAGCTATACTAACTTCAGCTCATAAATCCACAGAAAAGCAAAAGTCAAATTCTCAAACAACCGTACTGTAAATTTGTGGTGCAGGCCAGGCACATGGCAAAAGCTCTATAAAGCATGTGTGTCAGAGAGTGGAAACTGAGGTCTACTGAGCCTTTGACAGCCCCACTCGTCCCCCCTTTTTACACCCACAGAACCCAAACTAGACAGCGGCACAGGGTACGCTGGTCTGCCCAAGGCCTCTGTAGCTCTTTCAGCAGCTAAATATGCTTTAATTTTTCAAAGCAAAGTTTCTGCTCCACTGCCTGATTAGGAGAGAAAAAAGTATAATGATGTATAATCCAGACTCCCCATAGAGAGAGTGTGTTTTCTGGAGCAAAAAAACAACAGAGAGCTACAAGAAACAATACACAAGAAAATCAGAAAAATAAATAACATTTTTTGTGTATTTAGGCACAAGAGATTCACTATATATTAGGGACATGAGATCACACAGGCTGTGTAGAAAAAGCCATAAACAGTCACTTCCTTTAGTTCACACTTAACACATCCTAACAGTCAGAGATGCATTAGTACAAATAGGGATGAAAGAGTGGAAGGGAAAAATAGATGACTGAAGAGAAAAAGAGCAAAATGCTCACTCAAACACTTTCTATGCTATATCTCCTTGCACAAGACTGCGTTTCTCTGAGCTCAATGTGCAAAGTAGGTACAGACATGTGTGTGTCAGACTTTGCTTTGGAGAGCCCCATGTGGAAAAGTGAAAAGGCGTAATCATGTGTTAGAATAAAGCGGTGAGGGACTTAAGCATGAGTGCAGAAAACAACCACAGGGTGAACTTCTCATGAGGCGTGTTATTCACTGACTCACACAAAGACGACTGTTTGTCTGCAGACACAATCAAGCACACGGTCAGGTCATATCAAAACACACATCACACTAACCCTATTATACACACCTACACTGTTAATCTGCACATTCACAGGCATTTGAGCGACTAAAACATTTCCATGATGCCTATCAGTGCTGTGGCCTCCTTTAACACTCCAGTCACAGTGGAAATCAGATGGAGCCTCACAGAATCAAATACATTGACGTACCGCACTGGCGTGCTGAAACACGCTGTACAGTGCGGCCATAACCTCTCATAGTGCTCTATTATACATGACTGCCACACTGTCTGTCTGAAATATGCAAGAGCAGCTAAAGTGATGAAAGCAATGGTGGGTGGGCACTAGGTCAGGACAGCTCTCCAACCTCTTCAAGAATCCAGGCCACAGATAACATTCATTGCTCTATGCTATTCATCCCTCACACAGAAGCAGAGATATGAAAATAAAGGAGAGAAGTTTCCTTATTGAGACCTTTCCTTATTGGGCCTACAAAACATTTCAACACTTTAGCCAAACTTGCTTCATTTCAAACGTTTTATTGCATTTGATAACAAAATAGACTAAACACACGATGATATTACTTTACCAATTGGTCTAGGAGAGATTTTTACTGGATGTATGATGTCAGACTTAAAGTTAACACACGTGTCTCAGCAGAGTTACCGCAGGTGTCATTCATCACTGTAACTATGAACATGTTTTACTTGTTCTGACAACCAGAAAATGTGATATTTTAATGCTTTTCACACTTAAAATTGTTATGGTTGTTTTTGTTGCCTGTGGTTATTTTTTTGTCATAAGCAATCGTAATTTAGTTTTTTATGACTATTTTCCACCAGCTCTTAGATTTCAACATTCTGTTTTGTTGCTGCTTCGCTCTCTTTACATGTGAAATGAGAAACAGCCGTTTGCTGCACTTACTCCTGAGCTGCAGGTCTACAGTTGAATTTGATATACTGTATCTGTGCACTGATCAGTCTGTCAACAACAGCCTTTACAAACCCAGCATTACATTGTAGCAGGTTCACAAAACAATACTTGCTGAAATATGACACATTCACTGTCAAAGATCAGGGTCCCTGTAGAAAGCCAGACATGAAGAGAGTAGTGAGACGCAGGTACTGCCTTACAGGTAAAACAAGCACAATGCTTAGCAAACTTCCCCCAAACCCTATTATGATGTTCAAAATACAGTAATTCTTGAATGTAATTTTTTTTCAGTTTAAAGATGCAATCTATTTTTCTAACTTTCTAACTAATCTAACTTTTCTTACTTAAAAATGAACAGTAATCAGCAAGTATCAGTGTTCATCTGTTCTCCTTACTGTACCCAAATTTGCAATGCTAAGTTTATAATAATAATTTATAATTTAATCTGTTTTGGTTTGGGAAAGACGTTCATAGATTTAAAACTCAAAAACCTATTGTGACAAAAAGTTACACTAAAAATTTAATTTTCATGTCTTGGTCTTTTTTTATCTGGAAATAAATTGACAACCAAATTTCTCTACATGGTACTACTGACTACACATACAGAATGTGCCTTATTCAGACACAGTTCTGTGCTGGCATGAATAAATAACAGGTAAATTCAATTAAGATCAGTGTGGAGTGGTGAAAAGTCTGTAAAGAGACCAGTCCTTGGGGTCTGGCCTTCATTAAATGTATTAGTCTGGATGTATTGTATCCACTGTCAGTTCTTCACTTTTCCATTACATTCCAGTGCTCAATGGAGAGCGTCTGTGTCTGCTGCCACGTGGGCAGAAATCATGTGAAAAGGAAGCACTGAATAACTATTGATTGAGCTGCAGAGAACAAATTAGGTCAGTAGTGAGACAGATAGAGCCAACAAAAACGTGCACTTGCACACATGCACACCCACACCCAGTCTGGAGGGTGGGTCTGGCTTGCTGTCCCCCCCATCCACATGCCGACTGTCACTTGAGTTGAGAGAGGGGTGTGATTTGGACAGGGAGGGGGGGTGGAAAAGAAAGAGAGCAGAGGGGGTGAACTGGAGGGATGGAGGGGTCTGGCACAGGCTGAGCCATGCTGGTCTGAATTAATCTGGAGGGTGAAAAAACACAGATGATGTGGGCTGCAGCATGTCTGATTTGTGAATCAGTCCAGGCATCCTGGACTTGACCGTGACACTCACACACCCGTCCACAAAGCAATATCATACTCAATTTCCTGTTATGAACAACAGTCCACTCTATTGTTAAAAAACATTTCATGCACCTTTTACAAAGTTTTGCTAAAACACAGAGATAACACAGACAAACTACAGCTTTTTACTTACGTTTTATTTACAGTATTTTTAAGTATTTTTACCTTTAGTTTGTATGTGCCTTAAAACTGCAGAGCCTGCATGAGTTTCTTATGTAAAAAAAGTTCAACAAACAATGAACTCGATGAACTCATGCAAATTCAATACAGAGTGAGAGTAGAGGACAAAAGCAACTTTGACGTCTATGGGACCACAACACCCAGCGGAACATACGCCTTCCCAGCCCCCACAGCCCTCCTTTAAAAACACTTTAAGACCACTACTAACCCCCCTCCTCCACTCAAACCCAGACGAAATGCAGCAGCACAACAGACTTAATACTATACGAGACTGTTCCACACTATAAAGCCAGACACATACCTCATCATTACTGGTACTGATAAAGATAAAAGCTAAACTTACGTTTCTTGTATTTGTCTGACAACAGTAGACTGATCAAATAAAACGCCAACTGCATCTAAAGGAAACCCAACTGGGAAGGGAACTTTTATAGCCTCTGGTTACAACTGGTCAGATTTTTTTGTAATTCTGCTATATGTCAATATATACATACAATATCCATTTACGTACAATATCAAACCTGCTTTCCCATATTTCTTGCTATACTTTATTTCCTAACATGATTGCGAACAAAATATTAGGTTTAACTTATTTTTTGAGGGCTTTGGTTTTCCTCTCTCTGTTAAAGTCATTAGGGCCTTGCTTAAGAAAACAGAGCCCAGCAGGGGTCTCATGTGCAGGAGGTTGGATGTGGTTACAGGGGCCTGTTCTCTTCAGGAGGTGACTTTAAAACTCCTTCAGAAACCCAGCAAACATCATACAACTGCAGCAGTCCAAAATTAACACGTAATAAATGCCAAATAAATGCTCGTTTATTTAGGAACTGCAAAATAAGACATGATTTATAAAGTATTGTAAAATAATTGTCTAATCATGTTAGACCATTGCTTTATCGTGGTTTAAACTTTAAACAACATGCATAATGTTTTCACATAGTAAACCTAAGCAAATCAAGTTTTAAAGAAACATATGGCCTACTTAATTAAAGCTTACTGACTGCTTAAAAGCCAAAATATTTTAGCCAAAGTTTATAAGTCATTGTTATAATTATTTTTGTGTCATGTTTGTGGTGTTGTGTGGTAATCTACTGAGACTGACTTGTGATGCAGTTGTTGTTGACAGAATGTACCTGTGCTGCAAAAAACAACACAATTTCCACTGTGGTAGGAACAATAAAGTATTTTGATAATTATCCATTATCAATTGCTTTGTACTTTAAAACATATGCAGCTCTTTTTTCTTAAAATGTTAAAAAATTACTAAAAATGAACTACAAAAAAACTACAAAAAACACAGGTATACATGGCTTTGGAGTAACATGCTATCCCATAATGCTTTAAGAACATTTGAGTTCTGCTGTTTGGACACTGATGGCATGTTACTACAACCAAAGCCCCAATGTTTCTCTGATGTTTTTTTAGTTTTATTTTAATTACACAAGTGAGTACAGATTACTGTAGGGTGCTTATTTCATAAAACACAACAATCAGATCAAAGATGTGTTTCAGTCGTCTGTAATCCAAATCCATCGAGCCGTCTGGGCTAAAAGGCAGCTCATAAACTCCCATTCTGAGAAATTAAAGACTTCAGTGATTAACTTGGATCACTGTCAGTGTACAGTTGTGGCAGACATTAAAGCAAGTCTCTGCAAACTCTCAGACAAACTTCAAAACATCCTGCGCAAAGTCTACGCTTGTGCTTTTCTTCCTAAAAAAACGCTTGTGACTAAAGAAGGGCTATTTTCTCACGGTGGTCAGAGGCAGCCTGAGGGTCAGCACTAGTGTTAAGGATGACAGAGCAGCACAAAGCAGTCTTGTTGTCTGCTGTACAGAGTGTCTATTATTCCAGCAGATATGGAGGCGGCGCAAAGCTTTTCTAAACCTTCAACCCCAGCAGCAGCCACAGACCCAGAAGCGGCCCACGCCCTCCCCTGGGCAGACAGAGCATTCCTGAGGGCTGACTAACCTCACCTCAAACAACGCACACACACACACATGAGAGGAACACTCAAATACCTGCTATCAGTGCACAGACTTGCTTCGCTAGAACAACAGTGTATGTACTCATATGCATAGTACACAATGACTGCATTTCCAGAGCCCAGAGAAAAAACATGACCTCTGCACTTCTCACAGACGACAAACTGTTTCACTAATCCTCACCACAACCGCAGTCAGACTTGGCACACTCGCTCTACTCCATCAATTGAGTGCTTCAGACGTGCTACTACCCTCAGCAAATCCACAAACACCTACAGACACACTATCAGTCAAACTGGATAAACAAACACAGCTTTTGTGGGCCACACATATACAGTGATGTTTTGAACACCAAACAGTAGATGCCCACTCTGGAAAATTTCTTTAAAGCATCACCACGACAATTACATGTATTCAAGTGGCGTTTGGCTGCTATATTGTGCATCACAAATGTTCTTTTAAGCATGTCATTAGAACAATGTTATTTTAAAAATAGCTTAACTTTAATAACATATCTTGAGATCCCTTAATATGTCCCCTAAAAAACATCCAAGAAGGTCAGTTGAACCCAAAACAAACCTAATTACATAGGGTTTTCTTAAGACTAATCAGTAAGCTAGTTGTTTCATCCATTCACTTAACTAGTGTATTTAGAAAATATGCAGTTTTGTACAGTCTACCATGAACAATCACCATTATTTACCTAAACAAATGCACAAGTCCAGGTTTCTCCAGAGCTGTCTCTGTAATAAGAGAACTTTAAGTCACTTCAGATTAAGGCATCTATTAAAAGTTCTGAGGCCAGTTGTGTCTGTCACTTTGACTGTGTCTTTAGTGTCAGTTTTTGCTATTACTTCAAAGGGTTGTGAAATTCTATCACGCTGTTCTTCACTCTGCTGCCTTCATCAGCTGCCACACAATCACTGTGAATCATTATACAGACTCACTTCCCTCAGATGCACAACAGCATTACCCCGGTCAAAACAAAACAACCCTCGACACATCAATTACAAGCAAATGACATCTAATCTCCTTGGTTTATTAAAAGCACCTTTTAATCGCTATACACTGAGTTTCAAGATGCCAGACTTAAAGCCAGACATCGCTTCAAGGCACAAACACTTTCAGTTTTTGAACAACAAACTTTATCATTATGGCAGGGCATGTATAATTTCTTGATAAGCAACTGTGTTTGGTTGATTGCACCCACACAATGGACCACAGGTCTTATTCACAGTTTAGAAGCCATTGAAATTTTTGTGAGGGGAGTTTAAAAGCAAACATAAACTGTCAGGTGAGATACTGCATCTCACAACACACACATGATGCAGATACACACACTACATGGACCAGACACTCTCAGAAAGTCTATGAGGAGCCTCTGGTGGAGCTTTGACAGGTGTGTGATGGTCCTGGGTCAGGAGAAGGAAGTGTGACCTTATGGTATAATAACATTTTTTGTATCCTGTCTTGGACAACTTTAATCTGTCTTTTATCTTCGTGTTTTTTATATATCCAGACATATCCAGTTCCAATCTTATCAGCACATGGTTTCCACCATTTCTCTCTTTAAAACCCTCTCTCTCTCAATCTCAAGCAGGCTGGGACAAGCTTCTAGTGTTAGCTGCATGTAAGGTGAGGACAGGATTGTGTGGCCTGAAGCGAATTAGGCTGAGTGTCTCTAAGAACAAAGACTAAAGAATCAGGATCTTCCAGCAGGGTGAGGAAAAGTGTGGTTTCACTGAGAGAAAGACTGTCTTCATATCTAGCTAAGGACAAAATCTTAAACTGAACACTATCTGGTTTCACTGTTTTTAAGAAAACTATGGATATTAAAAATGCTATACTACAACAAAATCAAACAACAAAAGTAAACTAATATGACTAAAGATGTGAAATCTGATGATTTTTAAACTACTACTAGAACTTTTTAGAATGTACAGAATTAGAACGTAATACACATTTTTACATATTTATCTGACACCTTATGCCTTGGTCAAACTAGACAACATTCCACTGACTTCCATACATACACATAAATATTACACACTGGAAATAAGCGCATGGGAATTTTTTTTTACGGTTTTTAAAGATTAGATACTGTGAATTAGATCTGTAAATTTAGCCTATGTGAAGATGTGTGGCCACTAGAGGGTCAAAACATCACATCATGACCTTATCAGGAAGAGGAAATGTTGATAAAAGTGCAATCACGTCAGAATCCATAATGTGTTATACACAACACAATGCCAAAGTGTGACATCATTCCAGTTGTCGTCTATATTCACATGGGTCTCTGTAAATAAAACAGCTGATGTGACCATGGCAATATCATTTAATTAAGTGCTTTGTAAATACAGCAATGGCTTGGCATTTATAGACAAAACACAGCCTGCAACCCTTTCAGTTACAACTATATTGAGAACATTGCATGGCTTCCAGTTTCATTGTTCTGTATTGTAACTACGTTATATAAATATTAAGAACTTACTACTTAGTAAGTTAAATTATTAAAACATTAATCAACAATAATGTATTAATCAACTTCATTAGGTGCCATCCTTCATCAAGAAGTATCTGGATATATACATACCCTTATACTGCTGGTGTCTGATGCCACAACTGCTACTATATCTTATATTTGATCACAGCTGGAAAGCTGTATTGGTCATTGATTATCCACAACTGGAACTGTACCCAGTCATAGCAAAACTGAATAACAAAAAACAAAACAAACCTCCCTCACAAAGCCAGCAGCCAACACACTTATGAAAAATAACATTTCTGTATATCCTGCGCCAAATATAACCACCATCTAGAATGTTAACAATATAAATTACCTTCACATAACCAACTAATACAGCTTAACCATGTGATACAGT
Source organism: Yasuhikotakia modesta (assembly GCA_036877545.1). Taxonomy (NCBI): domain Eukaryota; kingdom Metazoa; phylum Chordata; class Actinopteri; order Cypriniformes; family Botiidae; genus Yasuhikotakia; species Yasuhikotakia modesta. Next base: position 38,018 of record JBAJNP010003381.1, read on the forward strand.
ACTCTACAGGTCTTCACACAGATGTGGTTCCTATTACCAAAGTGCTCTACCAGGGAAGCACCAGTGGTTCACACCACAAAGCCAGAGGCTCAGACTTTCTCTCTTTCACCTCAGGGTGACTCAGCCTGACCTCTGGCTGCGAGCCCTCCTTTCACTGAGATATCTGTTGTTTAAAAACAACAACCACACAGCGCTGCAGGCGTGCACTGCAGCTGCTCAGCCCACCAACACCATGCAATTACACACTCTTCAAACTTGGAAAGAAATTCTCCAAGGAACTCCGAAAAAGGGTCTATTTATATATTTCAACTATAAATTTAATGATATTGAGTGATGTGACAATGGGGTTCTTCACAGCATCTTCTAGTTTGTAATTTAATCAAGCAACCCAAATATTTAAGCAACATTTAAGCAAAATGACATGAAAACCCCTGTCTTAAGGCTTCCTGGCAGTTATTCTGTAGGATCTGGTCCCTTGGGCCTCACCTATAGCTATAGGACCTATATATATAGCAGACAGCACTGGACACTTACAAATGTGGGCATCATTTTCAAACAGGTACACAATGTATAAATACATTTACACAAAAAGACGGATATACATGTTGTACAGAAAATCAAATCTAAGTCCCAAGGCTGCCCAGTAAAAGGACATACATACGTACATATAAGACTAACACTCTGTCCTGTGGCTTCCAGCAGGACTGCGAGCAGTTGGCCAGCATCAGGCTGTGACATAACAAGATTACCCAGTCATTGCAAAACTGAGTGGAAAAAAACCAAAACAACAACCTCCATCACACAGTCAGCAGTTACACACACTTATGAAAAATAACATATCTGCACATTCTGCGCCAAATATAACCACCATCTAGAGTGTAAACACTGTTTACCCCAGATACAGTAGCTGCAGCGCTTCTCAGATTAAGGTCGTGTTATATAACCTCATCAGGTAGTAAATTACGATCCTGGACAAGGAAAATGTGTATTTATTGAAACACAAGATAATATGAAGTTGGACCAGAAGCGTCAGGATTTGGCATTAGATACTATAAGCAAACGAGTAGATAAAGGCTGCTGCGCTCATGTGGCTAGAGATGCTGTTAGTGATCTACAGTGGGAACACTAACTACCTCTAAAGAGCTGCTTTCTAAATAAAAGGGCTTTCACTGTACTGTGCGGTCTGAAAGCGTTTATACTTTACGTTTACATGTATCTTCTCCTGGCTGCTTCTGCCAAAATCATGATATTGAAACACCAGCACCTCCCAACAAACTACTGTTTTCACTGTTAGGTAAAGTCATGAGTACGCGAGTGATGGGACGGACTGCACTCACCGCGGTATGGTGATACACTTGGTGTTGATACTCTGAGTTGTAATGGCTTTCTCCAGCTCGTCCAGCTGTCCCGTCTTCTTCAGCTTCTTCACCAGACTCTTGACGGCCTTTTCGCACCATTTCTCCTCCTGTCCGTTCTGTTCTCCCTTCTTCCAGCCCAACAGCCTCTTCACGATCGGCGGAGTGAACGGTAAAATTGACATGCTGGATTCAGTTTAACGTTCGTCTATTGCGCAGTCTCTCACCAAACTCTGAGAGAAATGTACCACTTTTTATCGTCAACGTTATCCGAGGGTAAAATATCACAATAAACGGAAGTCTATAGTGGAAGTCTATAGTAAATCAGGAGAAAGTGAGAGTGGCATGGGACGTGACCTAGACACGGTCTCAAGTTCAGCGCTCGTCTCTGCACACTCTGCTCCCGAAATCACCTCGCAGAGTGCGCGCCACACGTCATACAACAGGCCGTTTTTGTATCACTCCGCACAGAAACATAGTCCCTTACATTGATAACACAGCACACTTTTCGAGGGAGGGTAAGCAAATATACTCGATTAAAGTTTTAAATGCCTTATTTATTTCTATAATAGTGTATTTTATTGTTCAGTTACAATATGAGATATGAAAAGTGAGGCTTGGTCAAGTACAAAGGTATCCGCGGTTCCGTGTGCTTCGGCTCTCCGTGACGTA
>JBAJNP010003382.1:0-40038 GCA_036877545.1 Yasuhikotakia modesta
GACAGATGGTTTAACAGGTATATTAAATACACAGGTGAGACAAAGTGCGATAACCAGCAAGAGAGAAAAACTTAAACCTATATATTTGAAAAATGTATCCACTTTCTCTTTGATCAAGTTTATTGGTTCAGTTTAAGTTGCAACTTAAGTCATAAATACAAACTGTATACATTAATTATAATAAATTTAATATAGACAGCTGACATATTTCTTTGCATTAATAAATTTCTCTCTACAACCACGCATGTTTTGCATAGAATGTGAAGAAGTTTTATCATTAATATTACCTCAAAAATGAAAAGCTTAAAAGAAATAAAAAATAAAAGGAGTTTCCAGTTCAACAAAAAATTGTCAAAAAAAAGGTTAATTATGTTAAAGTGAAGGAAAAAAATTGTGAGTCTGACTGACCATATAATGCTGCATTTATATTTAAAAAACGCTGGCAAACAAAACACAGTGAGCCCCAGTTCCAACCCAAGGCATTTAGTGTTTTAATATTAGCTGTTTACTTAAAGTCCCAAATTTTATTTACACAACCATATACATGAGACTCACCCAGTATTTGTTACACACTGAAAGCTAACTTACACTTGAGCTGATGTGTATTTTTATTATAAAAAATATATGAAACATTTTGTGCTACTAATACAAAATTGTACATACATGTCATTGAGAAGTAACATTTTTGGGGGAGAAGAAATTAAATGCAATCTTTTCCTGAACACTCAAAATGGCTGTAGAGAAAATGTTTATTTAGCACAAAAAATAATTTCATCAAACGAGATAATGGACACATCAAACAACAAACGGATTCAAAAATTCCTAAAGTCCTGCTTTTAGAGCTGTTTAAAACAAGAAGATACAATATGAGACATTTGTTTAAAAAAACTAATACAACTAATGTCACATCATTAAACTAAAACAAAAAAAACTGCTGTGTCTGTCCTTGACTTCTGCCTTTGAGTCATGCAAGAGTCACAATATCAATCAATATTTTTACACACACACACACACACACACACACACACACACACACACACACACACACACACACACAGCACACGATCAAGTTTCAAATTGTCCTGAAAAATCAAAACAGAATAGATATGATTAAGCCCTTCTGTGATGCTGTGCTGTTCCCTACAGATTTCCCAGTGTCATGTCTACTTTCATTACCCACAGCATTTAGTATGTTAATAGGACGCCAACAATCGCTAGCTTTAAAATGCAATGATCACAGCTGTCATTGCTCATTGCTTCAAATTTAGTGGGCCAGTGCTAATGAGTTACAGTGAGAATCACATTAGTTATATCAAGGGATTTTTTTCTTATTTTAATGGGATATTACCTATTGGAGTGTGAAATTATTGTAATTATACAGGAGAGAAGATTCACAAGTGCCCCACACAGTCTAATAGAACCACTTCAGTTTTTTTATTCACAATCATACAATGGGGTCCAAAGTCTGAAACTACTACTGAAAATGCTTCTATTTTGCCGGGGGTTGGAGGGAGAATATCAAAATAACAATAAAATTAAACAACATTATCACCACACAGGTCTATGAAAAACTGATCGATCCATATTATTTCTGTTCCAAAAAGCATCTTCTGTGTTTAATGAAAGACAGAAAATCTAATTTGTTGTACAATGCAGTTAACATGGTGAGTCACACAATTTTAACTAGTGATCTAAAATGAGTGCAGAATCTTACATTTCTAAAACTTTAACTCAACTTTCCTTTATTCTATTTGACAGATGGTAAAATCAATAACAATCAGACTCATTTTACACGTCTCACACAATGCCAGCCAGTTTCCTTTATCATGGAAATTGTCATCTTTTACATAATTCTTATGTTTTAACAGTCTCATGACAAAATGACAGCTTCAGTTTTTGGTTTCTCACTGATTTGTGTAGCACATTTTAGTTTTTAACCTCACTGAACGTTTTATTAGGCTTCAAAACACGCACACACAAAGAAAATGTTTCTCCCAAGCTCAACTTATTTTCATTCCAACCCAAAAAACAAATAGGAGAACAAAACTTGAACCAAAAAAATAGGTCAAAGATAATGTTTTCTTCTCAAATTAAACCGATTAATCAGCATCAAAACAAGTGAGTTAACCTCTTTGTAACTGGGATGTCATTACATTTTTCATGTAATTAAAAAAGGAGATTTGAGGGAGCAAGAAATAAATGAATCCAGGTCTTCTGGTTTTAATAAAAGTCAGTGGGGTGTGCTTCTTGCCACGAGTGCATTGAATTAAGGCACAGGCACTGTTCTCCTTTTTGAACAGAGTGAGTGCACAGGTTTGATCCCGGTGCAAGCACAGTTTAAATACTGGTGATCACCAGCATGGTAGGTTTCCCATCGAACAGAAATCAGATTGGTATGTGGTGCAACAAATGGCTGTAGCTGTGTTCCCATAGCTTAGCTGGTACTGTGTGGTTCTTAGTGATGCCCAGGTCACGGGTTCGAATCCCAGGAACACACATACTGATACTAATGACCTGCTGAAAATCACTTTGGATTAAAGTGTCCTGCCAGATGAATGTAGGATGAATGTGATTTCGCAGACTTGAGAAATAATATGTGACGTGTTATTACAAACAATGTTGACATCAGAAAAGAGGAGAAATGTAACATTAATGTAAAGTACACAGAATAAAGTGTCCACAGTACTGTCTTTATTGAAATGGCTGCAAAAATAGATTGATTCTGACTGAAAAACAGAACTTTAGAGAGAGAAAATGAGATATGAATTTGATTGGCCATTGTCATCATGTTGAATTGTATTCTGGTGATCGCCTCAAAAGTTTCCGGTTCACATGTTTCGTAAATGTTTCACAAACAGAGCAAATGTCTCTCCAAAATATTGTCACAAATCTTGAGAAAATCCTTTTTTAGTTCTGGTGAAAAGTTATTGTTCAGGAGGAACATTGTCTGTATGTGCGAGTGTACAGTAGCGTGTGTGTATAAGTGAGTAGGTGAGCTTGTGAGTATTTAGAGGCATACGTTGTTGCTGATCTGGCAAGTGGAGCCAGTTCCTGCTTGTGATAAGAAGAGTTTTCCATTGGGACAGACACACACCTCAAACACAGTCTGTCTAGTTCCAGAAAGGGAGGCCTTTCCCTCAGGCAAACGTAGGAGCTTGATTTTTCTGGCATCCAAGCTGATCTAAAGAGAGAGAGAGGAAGAACCTGAAAGGTGTTTCATCATTTTATATTATAGCTATCCTAGCTACACATTATACTTTGAATAATTCTGTATAATGGCAGAGATACGCAGAACTGCTCAGAGACCTGGCGAGCGAGAGGCTTATGCTGCTAACACAGATGCGATGGCTTTTGCTAAAGCCGGCCACTTAATTATACAGCCTAAAATACTGTTCTGAGGTCAAATTCTAAGACTTTTAAAAAAGAAATGTTTAAGAAATGTTCCTAACTACATTTACTGTGGAGAAATTTTAATTGTTAATTGGTGTTTTAAATAAACCGTAGGCTATATGTTTATATTTTTATTAGAGCATCACATTTATGCTTAGTAACATACTAATGATGAACTACACTGAAATGAACTGTAATATATTCTCAATGATACACACTACTGTATTTACAGTATACAGCGCACAAGGAGAGTATACAGTGCACAAGGATTTACAGTGCACAAGGAGACAGTCACTGTGTAATTCAGTGACACAGGTGACTATTATCCATGATAAATTATGATGTTGTCTTAAACTACACTAGGTACTGTATGCAGGCCCTAAGCCAACTGATTAGGTTTTGGAACACAACCTTTCAGAAAATTCTGTTAACCTAAAACCAACAAACAAACATTTTCATGTAACTGTGCAAAACATCCCATCTGAAACAGTGTTACATCAAGTCCCCTAACCTCCAACACCCAACCAATTACAACAGCTTTAGTGACAGAAGCACTTCAGTTAGTTTTAGTTAGACAGACCCGTAGCTCTTTGCCCAGACTGAACCTGTCTCATTTTCTCTCCATATTTTTCATGGGACTTCTGAGAAAGCATGTATTACCAAGGTTGGGAGAGGTAGCCGAGGTATAAAAAGGTATAAGGGGTCATTACTGACAGCCTCAAGGAAACATTCCCATAAAATGACCTGAAACACTTTTTAGGCAGGCGTCTCAACTGACTTCCCCAGACATCTGCTACAAAGCAAATCTGAGTGACTGAGGGCTTTTTTTACTCTGAGGTGGCTAATGCGCAAACCTTTAGACTAATTGTGGCAGAATTGTCAAGGGTGCTTTGAGGACTGGTGGAGGTGTCTGCTGCTCCTGGTGAAAAAAGAAGGACAAATGAATGTGCTCAGGGATATTGGATAAGAATTTGTGTCAGTAAAGTAAAAGTCAAGAAAGCATAACCTTACACTAAGGGTTCTCGTACAAGCCAAATCCCATGGCCTGACTCATTCTGTGTAGACCTAGTGGGTATGACTTGCTACTTTATCTATATTTAGTCAATCTGCATGTCACACACTGCATATCTGCATAGCAAAACCCGGGAGCGTAGCAATTACTACAAATGTCCAACATTTCAGCACTTTTTGGGAGACACCTTTATCTTTTAGAGACCCCTGCCTTATATAGTAAAGAAATAGTTCGCCCAAAAATGAAACTAACTGGGATTGTCAGTAAATATTTCTCACAGAAAGATATCATATGGGTTCAGTGGATGTGAAAGAAAGTCATACAGATGACTATTACAATATTTTCATAGTGATTATGTATCATGTTTTTAAAATTTGAACATTCCAGTCGCCATTCACATAAGCAACCAGCAAAGTTTTCAGAATATCTTCTTTTATCATTTTGGGGTGAACTGTCCCTTTAATGAACAGCCCCTGGTAAAACGCTATATTAGTAAGGCTTTGGAGTTATATTTTTAACACTATTTCAGCAAGTAGCTGCAAATAAATGTTTCATTAATTAAAAAACATATGGTGATAATTTAAAATTCATTACATTTCCTTTTCTTCCAACTGTTCCTTTTAAATGAAGATCATCACATCATTTATCACAGCATAATCAGTCTGTATATGTTTAATCACTGATATCTGACTGAAATAACTGTCATCAATGTAATGCAGCATAAGCGTTTAGTTAGATTGTCTGCTTCCCTCTGAAGATGAGAAGGTGACATATGGATGTAGATAGAGAATCTGTGGTGATGATATCTAATAGCAGATGGAGGTGTCACAACACAGAGTAGATTAACTACAGCATCAGGCCTACTGGCATAAACAGCATTAGGGCAAAATGAACCGTTACCTCTCCATCTTTCGACTCCAGGCGCAAATCACTCCTGCAGGTCACTTGGAAATCTCCTGCATCAGCTTCTATCTTCACACCTTTAGGGGCTTCCATGTATAGTGACCTTGTGGGAGACTCCAGTCTAAGCATGTAAAGAAATAGAGCAAATTGTATCTCTATAGTTATGAGCATCTTCAAATCAAAAGAAAATAGCCCACAAGATTAAATTACTGGTTTCATTTTGTTACAGCATTGAGGTAGATGAGAATTTCTTATTTGCTTTAGATATGGATGTGACTTGGCAATGAAAATGTCTTTTCATGCCATATCAGGTGTAATTGAAAGATGTTTTGAGAATTTACAGAAAATGTGTTGTGAGGGGAGATTTTTTTAACATTCAGTTACTGAGATTTTACAAACATAGAAGAACTGTGAATAATATAAGACCACCAGCTGGTTGTCCCATGTGTCAATATCTAAATAAATGCACAGATTAATGTGTTGAGTATAAAAACATGATGATACTAAGAAAAGAATGTACAAGAATTAAATGTAATACTTTATAAATAGGAGTTACATGCTACATATACTGCAAGCATTAAAATGGCATAGAGTCAAAAAGATATTTATGGCCAAAAAATACAATTTAAACAATTTCATATTTTAAATGCTACTAAAACGAAAATAAATACAAATACAGAAACTACACTTTCTGCAAATGTTTGCTTCTAAATAAAACCCACCTCGTAAAAGACAGTGATTTGTTATAGTTAATGACTTATGAATACAGGACAGGTCGATTAGCATTTTTGTAGAAGACTGAAGAAACTGAAGTGTGGAACAGTGTGAATGTGAGTGAGTCCAATCTGATGCAAATTAGCAGTAATAACAGGCCAAGATGAGAGAACTTACAGCTGCTCAGAGGAGAATTAAAAATCATTTTATGACAGCAGTAGTCAGGATGGACATGCTGAAAGAGGCTTTAGACTGTTACGCCTAGTGATGTGAGAGATCATTTGGATTTTAAATGAAACAAATAGGAGTAAAATTAGAATCATTAGCTTGATCAAACATGAAAGTGTTCTCCATTACTCTCAACCTCACATTCATATTTTTGAATTTCAAACCAAGCATCTGGGAGATATCGCCATTCACAGCAGAGTGGAACAGCAGCACAGGTGCTGTTAAAAGGCAAATTTAAATAGATTAGGTAACACTCTGTTGACGCACTGCAGTGGCACCTACCAAGTATGAAAAGTAAGAACTAATTGGTTGCAAAAATAAAAACCAAGGAAAATCTAATTTACCCCCTCTGGAGTGTATTAGGACAGAGCACAGGGTATCTCCAGAAACATCAAATATAAACATAATCAAATAAATAAGTAACAAAAAACAAAGTTTCACTTAAATTATTATACTGATAATATAATTGTTTATTAGACCACAAAATGCCAAACAGAAGCATTTTCTTATTCGTTGTATTTCTGAAAGTTGGCCTTTTATAAAAATGTTACCTTAAATTACAACACAATTACAAGTACATACATTTTTTAAAAGTGACAGAAAGAAAATGGGAGGATTATTGTGTAAATTTATGCACATTTTGATGGAATATTACCTTCTCTATATGTATAATGGCTGCTAGCAGCATTGCTTATAGCCATAATAACCCTTCATTACATGACACATCAGTTACTATGGATATCAGTCAGAATGTGCTTCTATCAGAGCTTTTTGAACCAAAGCACCTCGTACCAAAACACACATCATAATGGTGTGAAGAGAGATGAATAGATGCCTTCACCAATTTTCAGCAGTGTAACTAATTTCCACATATTTTGCTTTTTGCAACCTTGCACCCTTACCTATGATTATTTCAAGCTTGTGGATACAATTTTCCAGCTCACCATAGGCTTAAGCCGATTATTTGCAGTTCGTTCATTCGTCTGTAATGAGGGGACACAGGGGTGACTGTGACCTGGGCATGGTGCACAGCGTTTGCCAAATTACTCTTGTAAATACAGAATGCAATGGGGGCTTTGTAAGACAATGCTAAACTCCATTCAGCCTGGAATGGAGGGATGACCAAAGGATCACGACCTGCTACGGCCACAACCAAATGCAAAGCTTTTAATATTATTGAGCCTGCTGAAGAACTACAAATGGAAATTGCTGTTGAACAGAAAAGATAAGAGATAGCATGGACACTCTCTTGTTAAATTACATGCACACTATAAAATGTACTTTATGGCCTATTGTCTCACTGAATGCCTCTTTCTCTATTTCTTCTCACTGTCTTCCCTTCTTTTATGGACTGCAAATTTTTCATGCTGGTTCCGTCAATCTGTAGCTGTCACAATCTGTTGTCTCAAACCTGTAATAATTTCTATTTCTTTTGCATTATGTGAAAGGTAGCAAATAATAAACCGTGAAACCCGCAAGGACAAAATTGTTGCATCTGAACCACAGAAGAAGTCCAAATTATTACCTGCCAAAGCTTTTAAGCTTGAATTTCAGCAAAGATTGAATTTTACTTCTGCCCGAATGGTACAATATGTGTATGCAAAATAATATAAAGACAAAAGATCAAAGTGTCACATTCAGACATCTAGCGTATTTGATATGAAACAGCGTGGAATATGAAAATCACTATGTCTGAGAAAAAATAACAGTCGTATGTTAGTCAGCCATCAGTCAAAATACACAACGTATATAATAAAAACTTGCTGATGACAGGGGGCTCATTTCTCAGACAGAAATACAAGACAAAACACTTAGCAGACTTCAACTACACAGTCTCAACCTTCAATGACATGTTAGCAAACTTTTGGATGATTAGCATGATTAGCATTAGCACGTTCAGTCATCCCCTTCTGATACTGTAACTACAGTGTCTGTGCAAGCTATATTTAGTAAAACAGCAAAACGTATTCCAGAACTCTTTAATCATAGTATGGCATCTGTTCTAAAATGTATCTGACATCCTCCTCTGATTAAAAGATACAATATTTACACATTACACATGTAATTCTATTTAGAACATCTCACCTTTAATTTTTCATAGACTAGTTAAATACACACGTCTTTTCACTGATGTATTGGAGGAAGTCATTTGGTGTGAGTTCCCCTCACTTTGATTGATTGCTGTCAATGTGTTGTCCTTGTTCATCAGAGCAACACCTGTCTGTGCTGGTGGCCTCACTTCTGTTTGCTCCATCAGCAAAACAGACAGGAATGAGACGTGTGTATAAGAGTGTGTGTGTGTGTACGGTTCTGGAGGAGCTGGTTCCTCCACAGGTCATTTAATGCTCATTATTTTCTGCTAAATGTGCATTCACTGCCATATCTGACCCACTTGCCAACATCTCCTCATGTTTGCCTTCTGCTTGGGATATTGGCATTGCGCTTCACATGTTTGTTTTAGTTAATGAGAATCTACTGTAATTAGATTTTGATGAGCATCCGGGCATCGATCAGCACAGGAAGAGTGGGAGGGAGGTGCCAGATACAGACGCATTGATCTTTTGTCTGTGAGCATGCCACATGCTTACGGCTTGGATCTGGTATTCGTCTTAATGAGCAGCATTTTATCTAAACTGGCCTCGAAAGCTACATAGAAATTGGGGACATATTTTGTTGTGACATTTGGTGCAGACAAAAGGAAGAAAATAACACTTGAATTGCACATAATTGGTCAAAGCTTTCAGTACAACCAGAGAGAGTGATTATCCTCTCGAGAACGTTCGTAATGAGCGCTGTGATCTTTGGAAAGCGGCACGTCGGAGCACGTTGGGATTTTGTCCAGACCATTATTATGCAACAATAACATCAGTCTAATGTATAGCTCTCATCTTTTCTGCCATAACACAGAGCCATAATAATGGTAAAACAATGTACCTGAATGTATTCTGCAAGACTGCAGAATAATAGAGAACATTTGTCTGTATTTAGACTGTGAGGTGGCAACTCCTGATAGCCTCTCGAAGAACATAAACTGTATTCAAATCATTTCTTAGCCATTAAAGGAACAGCTCACATTGAAATGACAATTCAGACGGTTGTTATAAACCCCTGTGCTTGCTTTTTTCAGTCGAACAACAGCTTTTCCAATAAAATTACAGTCATTCCAGTACAAGAAAATCACCAAAGAACACTTTAAAAGTAGTACAAATAGTCCATATGAATCACTGCCAAGACTCCATCTCCTCTGAAGTCATGTGACATCTATTAGCATTCAAATTTGTGTGGTGTTTAGTTGCTAAGCATGTGGGAAGCATTGTAATCTTGCCTGCAATTAGATTTACATTTAGGCATTTAGCAGACACTTATGCAACGCATTATGGCAACACACCATTCTTTAACCCGGATACAGGCTGTTTTCCATTTGCTTCAATACACAATGTCACACACTAGTGTTATGGAGTACTTTGAAGGTGCTTAAAATGGTCACTATGAACTAAGAGCTTTTACTGTACTTTTTACTGAACTGTACTGTATTTACTGTACAATTCTTTCTCCACTTTTTAGTTTAACAAAACTAAATAAATACAAATAACAGCCTACATTTGGATGGCATAAGTGTGAGCAAATATTGACAATATTATAGCAGTTACAGTAACTTCTGATCTAGAAACATCAACAACTGCATATAAAATTCCAATCACAGCTTAAGCTAGTATTCTTTTATAAGCATAGTGTGAAATGTTTCACATTTCCTTCATTTTTTGATCTTTCTTATTTCTGTCTTACAACTGTTAGCAGTAATCCAAACTGAACCATTCCTTCCCCTCCGCTGCCAGAAACATCTTACAGAGGTGCTCTATAATCCGCTGTCAGACAGATATATGGTAAAATGCTAAATTTAGGCTTTTTAAGTGGAATTTGAACAAATGTCATGCTTTATTTCCACCCTCTTTGTAGCTCTCGACAGAGGCATGTGCAGTGCTAGCTGGAAAGAAATCGTTTTTTCAAGCAATCTTTGATCATTACACTCTGTGTGGGAAATTGTAATCGACATGCAATCATCTCCCTATGCGTGCAACATCGCTCCCTGAATGCGACATCTTTTGCAGCTGTACTATAGTTAAGAGGTTGGTGTTAATGATTTGGATAATGCTAGCAGATGCAGATCTATAAACACTATATTTTAAAGACACCAGAAAAAAATGCTTTTCTAAAAAACTGAAATGGTTTTACTATAATCCTACTTTCTAATATGAAAGTGTTTGAATTTCATACAATATAAATGTCCTTATATATAATTATAAATGGCCTTATTTACATAATTAGCAATTGTTCCAGGTTCTTAAATTAAAAGATATTGAAAATACTAACAAACAAATAAACAGTTTTTGTCATTTTACCAGTGAACAGTGCATTTGTCTCTGTCGTTTCATTTTTTTTTTTTTGCTGCAATAGATTTCTTGCTCTTCCAATTATTTGAAACCATGTAACATTTTAAGAAGATCAAAACCTGAGAATAAGAGACATTTAAACATCACTTTCAAGCATTATCTAACCAATCAGAACCAAGAATATAATGATAATTGTGAAATGTGAATAATTGTGACAGTCTAAGAGCACATTCTGAATTAATGTGACAGGCTAATATGTTGCTTAGGACACCCCTTACACATTGTAAAATCTCTGTACACATACACACGCACAGCCTCTTGTGGTTTACAGCTTTAATTGTCAGTGTTCTTACCGTAACTCTTTAAAGGGCTCTGCCCTCACGTGTGGAGTCTCCACCGAGTTGCTGAAGACGGCCCCCTCAGCTCCTGCAATCACAAAGTAAAACACAGTATGGCATCAGTCGTCCTCAGTGTGAATCAACCATCCACACGCTAAAATCGATAAACATAATCTCTGAAGCTACAGTATTGATCCAATGGTCTGGCTCTATCCCTGTGGATATGACCTAAAGCCAAGTCACCAAAACCTTTTCACTGGGCTTCGCAAAACCAACTGCAGCCAGTGCGCCATGGGTTGTGACCTCAGGCCTGATCAATAGTCTTGAGTGAGGGTTGTGGAAGTGCCTCCTGGAATACACAGTGCTAATTGAAACCAAACTGCAATGGAGTGGTGGAGGTTGTAACTACAAGTAATATCCAATATAAGTGCAGTGTCCGTACAGAACCCTACAGCAGAATGTGACTGACACATTAAAACTTTTTACACCAAAGTTTAGGGTCATTTTAACTGCCCAGCATGGGGTGCTGCAGGAGTGTATGAACAGCTCAGTTGTTTCCTGCTCTCAAATTTCAGTACTGCCCAGGAGGGCGAAACAGCTACCATGTCTATCTCTTATGGGAGTCATGCCAAGCTTAATGGGTGCTCCAGGTGGCGTAAGATCTGTCGGCCACATATAGATTGTGTGAGGAGTGTTGAGCTGAGGGCAGCTTTGTTAAAAAACTCCTGGCGGGGTTGAGGATGAAGCCAAACGGGGCTTCTCACCGCTGTTGTGTTCTTCCAACAAGCAGGCTGTCCTCAGCACGGTTCACCTCAGGTGACTGAATACAGATCGTGGGGCACAAATATGATCTGTGGCAGATTTTTAGGCTGGTTGAATGGGTCCCTGCTGTTTTGCCCATCCACACATATAGTATGTGTTCACACGTGTCCAGTAACCCATGTAAAATTCCTATCACAGCTGAATTACTTTTCAGAAAGTACAGATACAAACACATGAACGCTCTCAAACAAATCAATGAAGTTATTACACCAGCACAGTAAACAAAGAAAGAGAATGAAAGTTTTAAAAAGAAGTTAAATGCTATCGGAAAAGAGATATTAAATGTATTAAACGGGTTACTGTATTAACACAGCATGTGCAGCTAGTATGGTAGCCACTATAATTTATAAGGTCACTTTCCTGTAGCTTAAGTGGTACAGCATGGCACTACCAATGCCAAGGTTTTAGGTTTAAACCCTGAAGGAATGTACATCTTGAACTTTGGAGATTATATCATCTGCATGTAGAAATCACTGTGGTAACCAAGGTAACCTGTGGTAACCCTGTCTGCTGTTGTCATTACGTTGATGTCATTGTTGTCATTATCTAATGCAGAACAATTCAAATTAAACATTTAAAGAACTATACATCTTCAAAGATAAATATATACATCAAAATGCCATGTGCCTATAGCTGATATATGCATTCTGTGGAAACAGAAGAAGCAGTATAGGCTACATGTGAGATCAGATCCACATCTCTCCTGTGGCAAGTTGGGTGGGTTTGTTCATGGAGAATAGCTGAAGGGGGGCATGACTGAATCCCGCAAGGTCAGAACTCACTGCAAGGCATGGCTACAAAGCATCCATGCCTGAAGGCCTTGAGACTTGCTGAGAATGAAAACTAAGTCTGTGTTTTTTTCTATATGTAAAAATAATACCTTTTCACAGGCAATAAAATAGATTATTGTGGCAGTGCTAGAGGACAACACTTCAAATGTTGTGCAGATATATGGGCCTTATGAATGGCAAGTAGATTATGAAAAGATCAATGGCCGCCTGTGGATTAGCTTTAAGGTTTCAAAAGAATTTAAGTTTTGTTTAGAGAGACGCACTGTTGGCTTCTTCTGAAGTCATATACAGAAATGAAAAACAACAGCAAGCAAATATACACCCATTCAAGTCAAAAAATTATATTATTAATGATCCTGGGTCTGTTTTTCAAGGAAAATTCTGAAACAGCTTTAAACGAGATACATTTACCAGAGAAGCAAACTCTTTTAGATATGAAAATCTTGTTTTTATAGAATGCGTCTTGAAAACAAGTGTAATTTGTCTCGGGGCACTTGCACATTTTGTTTTACTAGTTTAAGGCATAAACAAGTGAAAAACAACAAGTCAATATACTGTAAACGTATTATTAAAAAGATATATTCTATGAAGGCCTTAATATCTTGAATATAGACAGATTTGCTTGTCAGGTGAAATCTTGTTTACGGATATTTATGTATCTGTTACAGGGAAACAATATAAAGCTATTCTCTTTAGAAGCGATTCTCTCTTTTTTAACATTTGTAATAATAAATAATAATAATTAAATAATAATTAAAAAATTAAATAACACAAATGACACTGCAAAAATAATAGTAAGAGTTACAGTAAGAGTTGACTATATATTAATTAACAGAGTTATTGAGATAAAGATCAATACCTCAACCCCAGTAACGGCAAACTGTACCTCTTTATTATGTCCTGTTATATATCAGTAGAAAAACAAATGGCACAACAGCAGAGACCAAGATCAAGCCAAATAACAGAATCAGACAACAGTAGAGATTTGACAGACAGACTGAGAGACAGACACACATAGAAACAGACACACTGAAACACAGACAGGCAGACTGATAGATGGACACACATAGAGACAGACACACTGAAACAGACAGGCAGACTGATAGACTGAGAGACAGACAGGCAGACTAGAAACAGGCAGACTGAGAGACAGTTTGGTGCAATGAGGGCATCAACAAAACACAACTGCTTATACATTCATTTGAATGTCACTCCAAAGGCTGCATTACACAGGAGATTTTAGAGCATTCATACAAAGCCTCTGATGCAGTATGACATGTGTAACATCTGTTGTGGCTTCTGTGCACATGAGACACAATTATCAACCATCAATCACTATCAGCAATCTGCAAATTGCTTAGTTTGATCCGCCTATAAGGAAATCTCAATCCTTATTGTGTATAATATTGTGTATCTTTTGCCAGTAGCAACATTACCTACCTGAAAACCACTAAGGATAAAATGTCACGCTTTGAATCAGACATGAGACACTGAACTTAAGGTTAAAGGTAAAGGTTGTGTTGGTGTGTTTAGGAGCTATTGCACACCGCAAAAACACATTTTAATGTGTGAGTGATTTAGAAAGAAATACTTTCCACACATTTCAGCACTCCATCTATTAATGCAATTAATGTACACTGTGCTGCATGCTTTATATATTCATTATGCAGGGCTAATAAAATCTATATACATATTATATAAGTGCATCTACTGGCTGAGGGAGAATGCTGATAATCCCCGGAGTGTTTTTACATTGACTGTTCATTATATATACAACGTCTTGTTTTCTCTGCTCCATTAGCATTACATTATTCCCATCTATGGGCAAATTAGCTGTAAACTCAAACATAAAACCTGCACTCACAGGCTCCAGATAATCACTGGCTAATTTTTCTGAATGAACCTGCAGCCAGCGCTCCCCGAAGACACTGTGTGCACAAAAAGTTCATAAACAAATCAGAGGTCTAATCAATAATTCCATTTGAGTTTCAGTTTAACTTCCACATGTTGCTCCTGGCTAAAATGATTTCATCATTGTTTTTTATGTCACCGCTTCTGACCCTCCTATTTCCTCTGTGTCACATCTGATCAATCCTGGAGTTATGGACCAGTGCTCAAGTGTTCCGGATGCTCATAAAGATTCACTTAATGGATTTGTCCGCCAGCGAGGGAACGGCTGTAGAATCTGACCTGTGCTGAAAGGTGCTCCTTCAGAAAAGGTCTTTTTAATGAGACCATGCTGTACTTAATGACCATTGTCATTCTGTCATTCTGTGTTTTTAATAATAATATAACATTGATTAAAATGATGAAAGCCACATCTTCTAATCATCATGATTCCTCTCTAATTACATTCATTTTTTTATTTAAAAATTGAAATTATATTGAAATGTAAAAAGCAAGAGACATTTAAAGCAAGACAACTTTATGTGAGGGTTTTACAGATAAGGCTTAAATTTAGGCTTAGATTTAGCCAGGACTAGGCCTTAAATTAGGACATTTAGGTAGCCTAAATGTAATCTATAAATGTGACTTACAAACAAAATGACTTATGTATGTCATAAGTGGTATTAACATGATTCAAGATGAAATAGTCTCTCCTTATGGGGTCCCTAGCCGCAAAAAGTCTGAGCACCTCTGCTGTACGGTACAGTACAGTGTGTTACATACAGTACAGTATGCTGTCTGCTAAGTCATAGCTTAAAATGATACTGTAGACCTGAAGCTTACAACTGCATGTTTCAGCATTGGATTAAAAATGAATGAGCATATATCCAACAGGGAGGTGTAGTGCATTGATTGAGATGAACTTCACATTGATGGGAGTAAATCAGAGGCAGAGCCGGTCTGGGTATGACTATATGATACTCGGAGCACAACAGCTTGTTATATCTGATTAATGGAGACAAGCAGACACATCCATTAACAGCAACACAGGCAACTGTCAGAAGAACGTCACTGCAGGTTGCCAAATGAGGGCAGTTCTGTCTGCAGCCAATATCATGTTGAATAAAAACATCTTATTGTAGAGGCTGCTGTTGTGATATGTGCAGGACTGCTGAAATTAAGCATTTCCTTAATTGTCTTTTTTTTTGCTTAAATTTGTTGTTTGTAGTGTGTGTTCTATTTAAATAGCCAAACAATAATATCTGCAGAGGTTAACAGTAACATGACACACATATCAGTGGAAAAACACTTCAAAAAGGTGTCTTTGCAAGAGTATCATTTAGTTTTAAGAAAAACAGCACAAGTACCCTTTAAAAGCAAAACTTTCTAAAAAATTATCTGCATTATGGTGGACATAAAGCATCTTAAGCGTGAAAAGTTCTTGAAAAGTTTTGCTTTAAAAGAGCACTTGTGCTATAATTCTTAGAAATAAATAACATTTTTCTCCACATTTTGACCATTTATTTTTACACTGAGACAATGCTTGGCTACACTACACCTGCTAGGACTTCTGTGAATTTGAGAAGGACAGACTTCATTCTGTAACAAACAGTCATGGGCACCGGGATCCATACTGTTTTATTAGAAAAGTCCTACAGATAAATAATCAAAACCAGCAAACAGGAATAACAGGCAAATCAGATCAAAAACGGTAAACAGGCAGAGGTCACGGCAGGCAGCAAACAAGAGAATAATCCAGTAAACAGTCTAAGTAACAACAGGATATAAACCCAGGAAAACCAAAACAAAACTACGCAATGAGACGAAGTTCTTGTGCAGTTTATATGTCATGATCAGGTGTGATTGGAAACAGGTGCGCGATGAGGGGGGCGTGGTCAGCGCAAGGTATGGGGCTGATGGGAATAGTAGTCATGGCCGATCAGAATTCATGAAACGGTTCCCGCTGATGGCCAGGAGGAGGCGGTACGGGAACCAAAACATCTACCAGCATTTGTTTGAAAAGGTCTCGCATAATTATTAAATGCGACATAAATGTCCAAAACGTTTTTGGCAGCCACTGTATAACACAGTAAATGCATTTACATAGAATTTTAATGAAATGTTCTTGGAATTAAAATGTCATTTTAAATCAGTAATTATTTTCTCAGCTTATGCTAATAAACATGTTTTTTATGATGGATGTGTCGGCTCTTTTTTAAACCTTTAGAAAATAAGTTATGGAGATTGTATTTGAATCTCTTTTAAAATGTGCATGTCTTATATGAGTAGGTTGCCAGATAATTGACTAAAGACGGTCCAAAAGTCACGTTTGGTTGAAAGGTACTAGTGTCTGTGAAAGGACCTGCATTAGTATGGTGTGATCCCATCTGGGTAGTTCACCGCATGTTCAAACTCACACACACAAACATGTGACCTCACACATGGGCTGGAGATGAGCGTTCAGACCTTCAGTCTGGAGATAACATCATCTACAGCAATAGGACCATTTATTATTGCAACTGTAGACACGACACTGTGCACTTTGTGGTTGTGCGTGTTTGGGCAACAGCGGAAACAAGGCTGGCTCAGAAAAGAGGCATTTTTTTCTATGTCTTTGCCTCTTTTAGGTTCATATATAAAATGGACTTTCTACTTAGATAATAGAATTAATAGAAGCAAAGAACACTACATTATATAGATACATAGAAGACCACATTACATGACCTGAATACAACAAAAAAAGCAGGCGAGTTATCTGAACTTCCACAGATGTGAACAATTCCAAAAAAAAATAAAATAAATACGTGGTGCATCAAGTTTTAGAAACATGAATGGTACTCAGTCTGCGAACTGTGCATTTGCATAAGTTCATGAGCTTCCTTGCAACAAGTCTCAAAAAACATACATGATACAGCACAAATATAGCACACTTGATGTGAAAATCAAAATGCACAGGGTGACCACAGACGAGCTGAATTATTTCAGCAGTGTGTGAGGCGTTGTGCGTGTAGAGCGAAGTCTTAGCCATAAATTACCTGCTTTTACAGACTCTTTATCATATGTGTACTGTGGTCATCTGACAGATTTTCAATGGTCACTCAGCACAGCAAACTTCCCATTCAGCTACATTTCATGATAAAACCATAAAATGTAGGGCCCATATTTCCCCTGTATAGAAATCTCCTGTACCACATTTCACACTCTGTTAATCTCCTCAACAAATGCATTAAGGTTGCAGCCCAAAGTGGAAGAGCAAATTGAATTTGTCTGTAGATTAAATTATAATTACAGACAATTGCCACAATTACAGAAACAATTTTTGCTCTTGTATTTCTTTCTTGTTGTAATACCCGTCTGGACTGCCATGTTGGTTTGTTCCATGTTGTTACCATATTTTGAGTTCCTGTGTAATTAGTATCACCTGTGTGTAGTTAATGTTCGATTAGTGGTCTTAAGCTGTTTCATGTGTAGTTGAAGTTATTTTGCGTGTTCTCAGTGTTCAGGTGCCAGTCTTATCCTTGGTTTCAAAACGTTTATTATGGATTTCTATGTTTCACACCTTTTGTTTGAGTGCACATGTTGCACTTGTTTAAGCTATTACAATATGAATGCATAACAGCTGTTAAAATTCCTGAATGATTATATGTTTGATGCAAATTTTACCATGTGTCACATTGCATGAGACCTGCTAATTACCCAATGTATTACACTAATGCAAAGGTGAACACTTTGTAATTTTGTATAATATTTTAACCCTAACTGCCCATCATTTATATTATTGTCATCACCAATGACTTTTTGTGTTAGTAAAATAATCACATTTGGAACCAATACAACTTGCTCTAATGTAAAATGTTTAATGTAACACTCTGAGAATGTATCAGAGGTGCACTATCTGAACCCAATGACATGTAATTAAGCAAACAAGATTTTGAAACATTTTAGAATCATTATTTTTAAGTGTGACATTTACAGGAAAATGGCTCCCACCGCTGTGAGTAACCGGAATATAATTGAGGCTAATCAATGAGTGTTAATTACAATTAGAGCAAAGATCCCTACTGCTAATATCGTTATCCTGTGGACCACTGCTAACCGTGAACACACTTGTGTGAGGCAGAACCACAAGCCTGATCCAACATTTCTGTCAAGTTTCCCTTTACAAGTCATTTTGATAATCACAATGGAACATTGCTCTATCTGCAGGTTCCAACATCATTTACATTCCATTGCTGTTTCCCATGGCCTAAGACTTAATCTTTGTTTAGATGTTTTAAAGGATATGGGGGTAAATGACAGAGTGAACTGTGAGAGATCATAATGTTTAGAACTGTTGTGCAGTTTGTGTTTTGTTTGATTGGTTGTATTCCAAATAAATTACCCATAATTACTTGCAGGTGAAAGGCAACTAGCAAAGAAGGGAGTTGGTTTTCTTAAGGAGTGTGTTTCATTAGGTAGCTAGACCCTTAGTCGTAATTCCTTTAAGAGTGTCAGCCACCACAGTGATTTGTTTGAAGAGTATAGGGCTTAAAAATAATATTAATTCAGATATTTGCATTGTAATTTGATAATTCTGCCCTATTATTGTAAGTAATTGTAATTTGATAACCTTATTAATTAGCAAGCTTTGATTAAATAGACCAATGCCACTGTGGTTCTTGTAGAGACCGGCCCATACTTTGTTGTCATATTATTGGTCTGTCATGGTTAAATTAACTTTAAAGTCAACCCTGACATTTGCTTGTGACCCCGGAAACCATAAAAGTAAGGTTAAATTAGAAAGGGGAATAAATAAACAGTCACATACGGCCGTTCTTTAAAACCATTCTGTATTTTAATGTAACATTGCCTAATTACTCATACATTATAAAACTCAAAGCTTCACACAGCATCTCTGGGGAGTGACTTAGGTACCCAAGCAAATTGCTTTCTTCTCTTTAATATCTGATTGTTAAAATTAATGAAGAATAACATTTTGCTCAGACAAATATAAAATCCTCCCGGGCACCACCAGTGGACAGGCAATACCACATTTAAATAACAAACACTTTCATTTCAGCATTATTGTAAAATATTCCTCTCTTTTATTAGTATTCTAACACCTTAATTCTAACACCTGTCATCTTAGTGTTTATCCCTCCCACTGCCAGGTCACTGTTTCATTTTTGTTTAATTTTAAAGCACAAAATCAAATAGACTTTATTGCAAAAACTATTGTAAGATAATCTTTTTTGTCACTTACTAAAGCAAAGTGAGTGGGCTTGTTCTAATTTGTTCCTAATGCTCTCTTGCCCTCCCAACACACACACAGTTTCAATCTGCTTTCCATTTGCTTCATTCTTTTTATCTGAGCCGACACTGACGCTATAGCTTCTCATCAGATGAAGCGCTGCTTATCTTTAAAGAGTTCAAAATACTGCAATCCAATATCTTCAGTTCGAAATGATTCTCCTCTGCGCTAAGATGAGCGCATGAAAAAATGAGCAAATGAAATATAAAACTTTCATGTTATGGGATTCTCATGTCCTAGAAAACTTTATGGTTGAAAGGTTTTATAAAAACTTTTAGATATCTAATAGCCACCAATTAGAAGCAAAAATGGTTGTACAACCTACATATAATAGCAGAATACCACAAAAATATTTTTATTCTATAATCATTATAATGTAGTTATTGCAAACAAAAAACAACTGAAGAACCTTCAATTTTTAGGTGTGTATGTTAGAAATGTATTGATTGATTTATTAATTCTTGTATTAATGTTTCTGCACACAGCACAGTGATGCTATATGTCCAAACACAGGGAAAACATGTCATTGTGTCAATAAAGTTATAATTAATATTGCATTAATAAAAAAGTATAAATGCTTGAAGCTGACCAGAAGTCTATATTTTTATTTAATTTTGTATAAACTACATAACTATATTTTTATTAGTTACAGAGTTTACCAGGTAAACTCTGCAGTAATGAAAAAATGACCCTTGAAACTGAAATTGTGTGTGCAAAAACAGTAATGATTATTCACAATATTCATTTCAGTTTCTCAATGTGAATTGCTTCAAAGCAGTTTCACACTAATTGCACTTTTGAGTTGATGTATGTTTTGATGTCAGATTAAGTGATGTTTACCCCACACTCACTCTGCTGTCATAGCATTAGACTGCAGTCATTTTACTCAGCAGGAGTTCAGAGGGCTTGATTGTAAGTTAAGATTCATAAAAGGAGATGAGGGTATTTATCTAAGCATTTGAGTAACAGGATTTGCTTGACATTCAAATGCGCACACATTCCCAGCAAGGCCTACCAAAGCTTTGTCACGCTAATTCAGATGGTTGGCGTCAGTCCAGGAGCACTTGAGATAAAATCCAAAAGAGAAACAGAGTTCTAAATAGCCTTGTTCTCACTGCAGTCCATCAGTGAGGCAGAGTGAATGTAAGGTAATGAAGTGTGGCTTAAGGAAAATCATCGGGGAGAAAAATGGATGTACACAGGCTTGAGTAATCACTTTACAGGAAGTCCTGCGCTGCTCCTGGGACAAGTGCCGTAATCAAATAGACTCAAAACAACCAACAAGTCCAGGATTTTTTTATATTGTTTTTTTTACTTTTGCTTTTCCTAAATAAATCATAGGAAAAAAACAGGATAATCAAATATTCTCACCACAACATAAAGGTCGTTTGTCGCTTTCCTAAAATATGACCCATAGGAGTGTTTACTAAATTACTGAGCCTACTGACAGCAGGGGACGCGACAGAAACTGTCTTATTAATGCACTGTGGCTTTTTATCTACATCATAAATGGTCATTTGTGTAGCTCAATTGGTGTTATCAGTGCAATAATCAAGGGCTTACTGGAACACACATACTAATAAAATATGTATCCTGAATTCTGTTATTACTGTAATGTACTGTAAATTACTTTCCACAACATCTGCCAAATGCATAAATTTAAATGCTGTTTACTAGACGTTAGAAAAATGAACTGTGTAAAAACTCCATGAGGACACATGCAACATGACACTGCCACTGTATGTTACAATGTAGGATATGAACTGCCATAAAGATGAAGGAGAATCCTAATGAATATAATGTATGTTACCAACATAATTGACCAAAGCAGCATATTTTAGGTCAGTCAGTACCTAGCAGAAGTCCCATGAGGTTCATAAGCATGGGGCTCATTTCCACTTTCTTCTTGCAGACTGTCAAATAACTGCGCAAGCAAAAAACTTTAATGCTTTTAAACACCTTATCATTTTATGATTTACTCACCCATAACTCGTAATCTGTCTGCACCAACCACCACCTCATGGTCGTCAGCAGAGAACAGCAGTTTTCCTGTACTCGACTTCACCTCCAGCATTTTGCCCCTTGCGTGAACTCCACGAGAACCTGTTCCGATCCAAAGATTTAAACAGATTTCAGCTTTTCACTTATATACTCCATAAATTACTGCCTGCTATGCATTTCCTCATTTTGTGTGTTGTTCTAATGCACAAAAGCCAGTAAACTCTGGGACTATATTTCACAATAATTGGCCTATTTATGTTGAAAATCATGTATTAATCGGTTTGCTGCATTTTTCAGTATAAAACATCAAAATATCTCTAAAACACAGTGAATTTACTGCATGACAGTTAATATATACTAAGATTTGTTTTTTTAATTTCCCATATGTGAATAGTTTCTGTAAAACAGTAGCAGTTAAACTATATTTACAGTTTTTTAATTACTAAAATACTACTTACCACAAGAAAAAACTTATAGATTACATTATGCTCATAGGTATTATAGGTTATATTATATTATAGGTATTATAATATGCAATTTTACTTCAGGTAAATTTTTCTGCTTTTAAGGATTTATTACAGGAAAATGCAGTAAACTGAATGCTTTAGAACAATAGTCATTCCTGAAACACATTCTTGTTTTTAAATGTTTTTTTAATTCAGCTTTGAATATAGCTGTTGTAACATAGCGACTTAAGTGCAAGTCACTTAACTAGTCCATTTAAGGCAAAATTACTTTTCATTAAAATACTGCCTCACTATTACACTATTAACCAGGACTTAATAGTATATGCATCCATGCACATACAATTACTGCTCTGTAATGAAGTCTCTAGTCACAGTTATAAAGCCTATATCATGAGAGAGATGAGACTAACAATCTGGCTATCAAAGAACCTCTTAACTCTTTCAAAATACTCATTTAACCATCTGTCCCATAAAGTCAAACATTAGCTGCCTAGCTTCATTTTCCTTCCATGAGTGAATCGGTCCTAGTTGTCCCTTGAGTTCAGTGTATATTTCATTTCATGCTATCTACTTTAATATAATGGCCCACAGACTGCATAAGAAATTCATTCTGATTTCTATTCTCTGAAAACTTGGGGAGCAGCACAACCGTAATTATCACCAAGGGGGTTGAATTAGGGTTTTAAGAGACTCCTAGTGCAAAGTCAATTTGGGCTACATTTGGGAATGTGTGTTTGTGGCCTCACCTGCAATGAGCTGAGATACTAACTGCTTCTTCTCATTGAGGATGTTGACAGAAACATTCTTAGAAGATTGCAGGAACAATGGACTTCCCTGCCATGGAAGAGAGTAAAGAAAACATTTATTTAATCATGTCATTTATTTAAATCATGTATAAAAAATGAGAGTAAAAATTGTGAGTGTTAGTTAAGTTGACCTTCAAGCAGCTACTTGTAGCTACTGTTCAAACACTACAAAAAGATGTTGCCTTGTGTTCAGTAACACAGTCTGCTTGCCTGTGTTAATTAAACTGTTTGAGAAGTAGTTTACTTTTTAAAATGGCTATATTCAATAAATCTTTATGATACTTATTTAAAGTTGTTTTGCTAAAAAGTTAAGTTGACCTTAAATGCATCTTTATGCTTTGTTTTCAAATCTATCTTTGTTTGTTATCATTATTGTTTAAATTGCCATCCCAATTGCCAAAAAGGTAACACAATGTATAAATAGTTGCGTAATGCATAAATTGGCTTAACTTAACTTTAAGTTAACTTTAAACAGTAACATGCATGTTCCAGGTAATGCTAAACTAAAAGGAAAGTAAATTCAAACATGTAGTTACCACATTTCAGAAGATTATAAAGACAAAGTTTTTTTTCTCTGAAATAACATGCACCAATGAACCATGCACACTAACAAAAGGAACATGTATAAATTTAAATAAATAGGGTTTTGATTTCCCATTTGCGGTAATGAAAGAGTCGCTCATTAGCTTGCACCAGTAATGCAAGTTTATACAGATATCTGTTATAATCTCCAGAACAATGTTTTATGCTCCATTTGATTCTTTAATTAAAGATTGAGTGCAATAGTATTGTAGTATTGTATTGCATTTTTAAAGGTCTATAATGTAAATTATACATTGTGTTCCTGCTGCTCTTTTTCACTCAAGTATAAAATGTTTTGATTATATGATGACATCTGTTTTTGGAAAATGAGGTCAGAAACAGACAAATGTTTAATTTGTCAAGTGTCTAATTAAGCAGAAAGCAAAGTTTAATTATTGCATAGTATTTAATATGATTAAATCAAGCTGACCACATTAGATTAAACCAATACTTGTAATTCGTAAGTGTTAAGACAACTAGAATTAAAAGCTTATGGTAACAATAACACATTTTACAGTGTAGCTTTGTGCTTTATTGTGTTTACGGTGTACTATAGTTCCTACGTCAGCTCCCATAACTCTTACAAAAAAGCATATATAATGAAATTATGAAAACGCTTTGTACTTTGGCTACAAATCTGCAGTCACCAGCGTTACATTTGGTGAATGTTTAATTCTTTAAGTGAATGTTCTATTTCTGCAGCAGTGGCCGGGAGTTTCCTGTCATCACCAATCCCAGAAGGCCATTGCTATTCCCCTCATCTCTTCCCTCTGTTTCTTTCTGTCTTTCACTCTATTCTCTCTCGTCCGTACTAGACAGATGAGATAACGCCAGAGCCCAACGCATTATCAAGCCATCCATCCACTGCAGGCTGAGTGATATTATTACGCCCATGCGTTGTGAGAGAGAGAGAATGTATGTCCTCTCTGCTATCGCACCAGTGCTGCGGCGACATGCCCTGTGTACTTACTGGTCTGGACTGGATTTCTTTGGCATACAGCGGCTGCAGGAATTCTGAATCTCCCTCCAGCTTTAGGCCTCTTTCCGTGATGCGCAAGTGACCCATGCCGTCCTGTGGAAAGAGACAAATTCATCGGATTAAAGACAGAAAAAAATGAAACCCTTAAATACCAATGTGTTTTGTAACATTTTCCGAAATTCTAAGCACATTCTTGACATTTGCAATGCATCTCTAAATAAAATTTGGAAGTTGGAATTTGAAGTCTGTTACTGCGTCTGTTTTTTCCATATATCACCTGCTCTCATTAACATACAATAACAACAGTTCCACATTAAAAGATTAGAGTGTTTGTCACAATTGGACCCTGCTTTGGTCTGTTGGCTATTTTCTCTGTACAAATGCCAAATAAAGCAAAGAATTATAGGGAAAGCATTTATTTATTTATTTTGACTCAATTATTTGAATTTTTTTCTTTTTTGACTTTAAGAGCAAATAAAAGCATATTGTGCAATAAAAGCAATAAAACATATTGTGTGTGTGTGTGTGTGTGTGTGTGTGTGTGTGTATATGTTTTTAACACTGAGCTGAACACTATATGTGTAATAGCATAAGCTTATTTTGTATGTTTTCTCAATAAAGACTTTAAAGAAGACTGCTTTAAAGAATTGCAGGCATAAGCATGTTTCTAGTAGTGTAACATTTGCAGTGATGATGTGATAAACAAGAATAAACAAAGCTGCATGTTTCCTTTTGTGTGTGGTAACAAATTGTAAGTTACTAAAATGAATTGTTGGATAAACTTTCTTTGGAAATGAATTTGGTTATACTTGGTTACACTGAGCTCCTTCTCTATGGTGCTTCAATACAGGTAACCAACATTAACCCTTTTCATGTAGCTCAACTTGTTGGGTGTTGCATAGATAAAAGTGTTCACCAAATGCTTTAATGTTAAGGCAAACCTCTGAATTTTCTTGTGAGAGGATTTAAACAACAAAAAGCAGAAGAATACGAAGAAGTAGAATGGTAATACATGAACAAAGGCAGCATATGACTGAATCCTTCCAGCTCTGGTGGAGCTGGAGAACGGTAGAAGATAGACAAGGAACATTATGAATTATTCAGGCTGGTTTGCAAGGGCTGACAGAAAGGCCGACGACTTTCAGGTGCATTTCGGTGCGACGCCATGCGGGAATCAACAAACCTGCTCTGGTGTGCCACAGTTTATGCAGCATCAAGGAGGAAATTGATTTCCACCACCAGTGTCACTGCGCTTGGGTGTTTGATATTTACTGTGAAAGAGGATGTGTGAGGAAAAAGAGGAGAGCAATGAAGAGAATTGTAAAAAGAAATGTGTTAAAAAACAATCACCTTTATCTGATGGTGTGACATTGAGGGGAGGGACAGTTTAAAAATGGTTTGTAAACGAGGGAGAGGGATGAGGGACTGACTGAGATCTTGTGAGAGGGTCCTTAGAATAAGTAGCAGGGAAAAGTGACTGAATTTAGCACACTGATTTGAGCAGGTGCATAATTGATTGTAAATTCGTCAGGTTTTACACAAATTCTATGCCTTAAAATCAAGACAAGTAGACTCATTTCTAGAGTACAGTAGAAATTAGTTTTTTAAAGAAACAGTACACTTTAAATTGAAAATTGTCATTTATTTACTTGTAATGCCCAATTTACTTGCTTTCTAGAACACAAAAGAGACACTTAAAAAAATGTAAATCTGGTATGTTGATAGAAAGACAAAAACATTCAGTGATGCTCATCTGCTTTGTTTCAAAGCTTACAAAGTAACCTACAAATGTAAAGACAGACCAGACCCCGGTTTCTTTTTCACATAGTAGAAACTGGCAAGTGCATTGTACAACCTTTCTCATTTTCTCAAAATGTTCATTTTTAGGTGTGCTAATCCCTACAAGGCCGTATCTGCAAAAATAAGTATGACACAACAAAGTGACACATGAATGTACTACCAGAAAACATTATCAACAGCTGTTGGACTAAAAGCCTGTGATTGTATCTGGTGCACTTGCAAGAAGAAACATCAGGTATTCATTTGCATTACAGTCACACGCTGTTCCCTCCTCTCTCACTCTGCACTTAGTCGATGCTCATTGGTTGATGCCATTGACCCAGCACCCATCAACACTGAGCAAGCTCTGTGGAGCACGACAACCTCTCCACAGAACAGAACGCCTTATAAGGACGTGCCAGTGGGACATTCAAATGGGACTTTGTTGTGAATTGTGAGAACTCATGAAAGCCAAAGTTGAGCGGGAAAGCATTTGCACCGAGATTTCAACAGATCACGTGATGCTGATTGGACAACTTGATGCCATGTACGCTTGATTGGTGTATTGATCAATTAGGGTATGCCAGAAAAATGGCACAAATGGTTTCAAATCAAATGCAAATAATGTAGTATAATGCTCTCCATACCTGCTAACATGGGATAATTGTTGTGTTGTATAATAATGAATGATTTTGAGCAAATGTAGCTATAGCTAACTATACCACCTTAAATATACCTTTAGAGAATAACATAAAAGACAGGTAATTTCTGTACAAAAACTTTGTGTGAGGCAAACAATTTGTGTAAATATGATATAAGCTGCTTTGCATATAGCTGCTACCCACAAAATATACATGAACAGAGCAGAGACACATCTAAGCTGACATGACAGATGCTTAGAAAGGTGTCTTCATGGAAATGATTTTGATGTGAATCCTGTTCAGATTAAGCAGCAGCATTTAAATATGGTGAAAGATTACAACATTTAATTCTATGCCAATCCACCCTCAATTTAATCTGCTGGAGAATAGCATGTGATCATAAATAATGCAGAGTAGCAGGTTACCATCTCTTTTCTTAATTTCATCATCCTGTGATTTGATGCACACTGCAGAAAAATGGATATCAGAGTGAGAGAAAGTGCAAGAGAGAAGCAAAACTGTACAGAATGACCTGCTTTAGATATGCGTACAGTGTACAGTAAACATAATTAAAGGTGGTGCATGCAATTATATGTACAAAATATGTACATACATTTTTGTGCATGATTAAACAACAATAACAATTTTCTAAACAAATTGTTTTTAAAAAAATCAAACACTTCTCAAAATCAGCCAGTTGTGTGAACAAAAAAGCTATAAAAGCAAGGTTGTAAAAGCTGGTACTGTATGTGTATGTTTTGCTAGGGTTGTATAGCACCACTCCAGTGCTGTGATCTTTAAAACACAGAAAGTGTGCTTGACTGGATAAATGAGGATTATAACACTCTTTTATTGCTTGAAAGTGTAGACAAACCTCTTAAAATAAATAAGACACAAGCTTTTATTCCCCAAAATAACTGTTTAGTGATTTTGCCTCTTTGTGCTTTGGTAACATAGATATTAGATTTTCAATAAATAATTCTGCCTACACATTGTAATACACTATTTTTCTTTTGAACATGAGTTTGTTGGCTTTTATGACCTAAGAAAATAACTGCAGCAGTGAAAATAAAATAAGCAATGCATTAAAATAAATTTAAAAAAATTATGCCAGCCATTTGGAAATAATTGGTTTAAGAACAAGTGCTTCAACTTTGTTGCCTGTTTCTTTGTGGTTTGCTCTCTGGTAATGTGTTTTCTCAAAGATGAGATAAGAAGTTGCACCTCTTGGACTGAACCTAACCCACACAGAAAAACCTATTTCACCAGGATCACAGGTGATAGCTGCATCTCTGCTGTAGCCCATGTGTACTCTTAGATGGCTATCGATGGAATTGCCTCTCCGCTTGCTAGAGGCTCCATCTCGAGATCTGATCGAGTTCTTCAAAGTCTGAGAAACCACCTCTAGATCATCCATTATAGGAACATGTCATTCCTCAGGAGTGCAAGGAGAAATGGAGAGTGAGGTAAAAAGGGGTAAGTAAAGTGTTGAAGACTGAGACATGTTCATTGCATTTAATTAGCCAGGTGATTAAACATGTTGGATCCAGTTCATCTGAGCTGACCCACTTACAGCAGACAAGTGAGGCTTCATTATTTCTGCCCAATCTGCCATCACCACCCACCACTGTCAGCGCCCATGGATTTCCTATAGAGTTCATATCATTTTAGACTGTGCAGATCTGTCTCAGGCTGGCTATAGCAGTTCTAAATAAAGTGTTTGCAGAACACAGATCTACACAGACATTTTGGCTCTGTTCCAAATTCTAGTGAGTTGTCTGAGCTGGCAGCGTTATAAAGCACTGCAGACATACTTCTGAAATGTGAACTGTTTTAAAGGTAAGCGACATAGCTACATTTGTTATCTTTCAAAGATATTTTTTGGCAGAATGTTGTACCAGTACAGCATGTATTTTTTGTAGAGAAGCCGACCCCACAATGCATTGCAACATCTTTGATAATTAAACTGAAACTGTAAGAAAGAATCCATTTGTAGTTAAAAATAACCAAAATCAGTTACTGAGTACAACAGATACATAACAGATTTTAAAAAATAAGACACAGCTACTAAATCGTGTGGGGAGCAACTGTAGCTTGTTAATATATATTTTAAACTTATCATCCATGTTAGTTACTGCAAGTAGTTTGTATGTTTCAAACAGTAAAAAAACAACAGTTCAAGCCGCTTTATTAAACTTATATTCATATCAATGGCAGTTGCTCAGTTGGGAAATAATTTTTAAAAGTGTGTAATTTACTTCCAGACACAGTTGTTTTTGATGTTCCCAATTACTATGAGGGCACAGGAAATAACATCCTGTCAAGCCTAACTGGTTGGTTGCACCACATGAATGTGCACAAAAAGTCCAGGCCGACCAGGCCAGTCGTCAAACATCTGCTCACAACCGTAAAAATGCATACACATATTTAGACACTTTAGTAAAACCTGATGAAATGTATTGCTGACTGGCCATCTCCAGCCAGCAGGTGAGTGTCGTCTCGCTTGACTCTCTCAAATGGCAAAAAGCAATCATCAGAAGTGACAAAAGTGCTGAAGAGACACAATATCCTGCTTCTGCTTGGATATGACTGCTAGGCTGAAGAAACGTCCTTTATAAGACACCCCCAGTTCTCTTCTCTCTAAAACTAAACCTGGTGAGAAATAACCTCTGACTGAGATGTATGCTCACGAGACACATCCGATAAAATCTTTCTCTCTTTCGATCCAGGACGGACGATCCTTTTTCTCCTTCGATCCAGGACGGACGATCAGCATTCTATAAAATTATTTTATTTCTATAAAATTTACAACTCTCTCTCCACCCCACAGGCTACTTTATTTGAATCAGGTCAAGGGGAGATTGAGTCTTGTTTTCAGAGAACAACATCAAGGAGGAGTGTCCACTTGAAGGTCCTAACAGGTTTTACCAAACACTGGGAGCTTTTTTGCTTCCATTGCTTCCATTGGTGACTGTATATGTATTTATCCATATTCCAATATTCCTATATTGGGGTTAAGATCAAAATTTACATTGGCATGTTGAATAACATACAGAAAAAGGTTTTTTTTCTGGAAGTCATATAGTGATGCAAAGTTTTCTTAGTTTATTTTAGTGTTTAGGGGGCACCTAATAAACAGATATTCTGTGCAGTATATCACTACATACTGAAACATCAAAAATTTGAAACGTGACAAAAAACATTTTTGACTGAACTAAACCTTCAGCAATATCTTGTTAATGTTTATAATAACGCCAATGTTATGGTGTTTTTACAAGGCACATTGTGTATTCAGGTACATCACTGCTACCAGCCGTATGTAAATAAGAGTTTTAGACTGCATGCCAACAGCTTTTTATTTTACAACAAAGACATGGAAAATCACGGCACTAGTTTGTAAAATCTAGCAACAAAAGCACTGTGGGAGAGCATTTAAACTTTAAAAGCACTTTTACCCTTGAACAGAACAGTAAAAACAAGTCATCATGTCCTTTGGGCTAGAAATCATAATGATAATGATATTAATAAGTACTTTTTGAATGTCACTTTGACAGTTTGCTTTATATAAATGCTGCCTTATTGTAAGTGCTTATTGTAAACCTTTGTATAGGTTTAAAACAGCCCAGTGCCTTTATAGCTGGATTTGGAGGGTTTGGGTAGGTGATGGAGGTTCAGGGCAGATTAGATTTGTCTCAGTTCAGATTTGATGGAACTTCTAAACTTGCTGCATTAAGTATTCATGGTGCCTGACTGCTAATACTACTACATTATAAACAGTCCATCTACTTTTATTTCAAACATACAGTATTGCTGTGAGTCAAAGGTAATTTGTTTTATAGCTGGCAACAGGTTATTATTATGGACTGACATATTACCTTATATTTGATTAGATAATGTACGCAAAAACATTAATGTACGCAAGTAATTCTGTCATTTTTCTATTTTTGGTCATTAAGCATTTATTCACTGAATGACACACAAGTCTGGCTGTGATTTGGCCATGGGCATAACTACAAGTGTGTTATTGCTTTTACATAACATTTACATTAACAAGAAGTGTTGCCAATTAGCCAATGCCAGAAACAAACAAGTGACAGTCGCCTTCAAAAGGTGCAGCCTTTGAAATGAGACACAGCAGAAGTGCTGCCCACTGCTGTGTGTGTGTGTGTGTTCACCACTTGCAGTGTGTGTTCATTTCTGATAATGGGTTAAATGCAGAGAACACATTTGGTATGATTTAAAGATAGATGTGGTGTTTTGAACAGAGTCCATGTTTGCCAAAACTATTACTCATCACTTCACAGACATGCTTAATCGCTTAAGCTCTTATTAACATTAACATTTATTTAACCTAAATGTTAACCTTATTAACATTTAGGGATTCCTCACAGCATTTTGTTCATTTTGTTCAAGTTCATTGCACTAGAATTTTAAGTGTACAGATTTTGTAGGTTAATAAATTTATATTTTACATCACTACATTAGCAAATGGTTTTTAGTTTTTTGTGATTGTGATATTTGGCTTTGTGTATGAGAATTATTACATGCAAAACTATCAATATAATTATTTTATGCAAAACAAAGCACATTATTTGTTTTTAGCAGCCACTTTCTTTTAGTAGCAGCCTCACTGTGTTCAGTGATCTTTTCTTAAGTTTCTTCTGGTCTCAACATATAGGGGTTAACTGTTCCTCCCCAGGGAATCTCCCACTGGCTTTGATCCACATTTCAAAGGCATTCTGACCTACCCCAGCTCCTCTACCCTCTCTCTTTTCATGCTTTTCATAATGCATAATCTTTTTTGGAGGTACAAACAAAGACTTGATCAATGGAATTGTATTCTGCAAGAGACAAAAAGGCATTGCGCTTTACCCTTTGCGCTTATATTTGTCCACAGAGACCAAGGAGGAGGCTTACGGGCCCGCTTGCTAATGTAGACCCTGACAAAACAAAAGAAGTCGGTTGCATCACTCTCTTATTTTTGCATTACAGGGCGAGAGCAAGAACGCATCATTATAGTAACATCTCAGAGAAGAGACCTCATAGCATGAATACATAAAATAAGGTTAACCTTAAATAAAGTGTCACATGATTGACATGTTAGAATAGGAAAGTTAATTGTAAAGCTGAAGTGTTTAAACCATGTTATAAATATGTTATAGCAACTGTTATAACACCACAATGACAAGGTCTGTGGTGTCGCACAAAAAAAGTCAAAAGCTTGTAAAAAAAGATATAAGGGGCACTTGTTAATAGTGGATTTTCTTGGAGTATCTGTCTGATCTTTATTTTGCGTTTTTTTGCTCATTAAATCTCAGAAGCTACTTAACAAGCCACTGGTAGCCAGTTACAGTGGCCTCTGTGTGAGAACACATTAATGAAATGTCCTGACCAACAATAATGGATTCTATACCATCCCTTTGTATGAAGCACTTAGCAGCGCTTCATTACAATGTCAGTGCAACACTTAACCTTCCCCATTCTTCTGAGCTTATATTAATTACCTCACATTTGTATAAGAAAAGAAAAGATCATTATTGTGTCATATTTTGAAATCTGAGGCACTCGCTGGGATAATACATTTTAAACTCTCTGCACTGCAGTCGCAATCTACAACCCAGACACTCCATACTTCCCCATGCACAATTACCTTCCACAGTGTCTGAAATCAAACAATTGTCATATCTTAGCAGATGGTGCGGCCTGCTGATCATTTCCCTAAAGATTGTTCATTTTCCCTGCATCTGGTCGACCGCTGTGACAAACACCCTCCACACTTGATACACTCAATCTTATAGCCGCTATTGTGAAACCTGGGAATGCTACACGAGGCCTCAGCCTCCTCATTTCCATTTAGCTCCCTAACAATTAATTACATTTGTCATGGGAGTAAAATCTGTTACACTTCGCTTTTGATCCCACGCCTGACCTTTCCAAGCTGCTGCTGAGTGGTGGATTTGAAAGCCATCGAGACCATACTGGAGGAAAAATACAAATCCAACAATGCAACGCCACCTGAGCTCTTGCAAATCGGATAGTAATCTGAAAAAAAGTCAACAGGCAGCTTGAGAACAATCGTTCTGCATGCTTTCTCTCTTTCAAGCCCTCCTTTATTCTTGCTGATCCAAGGGAACACAAAATAATGCAAAGAATATAATCAGGCTGAATTGAATATGCTATACTATCTGCTGTTTGTTAAACTAACACATTAAGTAATGCATTTTCTGTGGAAGAATTTTTTTAACAAAGGAATTTGGGCATTACTAAGAAATTAAGATGCGTTCAGTGGTTACAGCCTCTAATTGACAAATAAATTATATAGCAGTACAGCTTTATAGTACAAAAAAATCCAAAAGCGCTTGTATAAATTTGCAGTTCTAACACAACAGAATTCTGATTGACAAAGATTTTACAAAATTTCCATTTTAATTTGCCTGCGGTTGCTGTTTTTATTTCCTCCATGGCACTGTACTCAGATTTTTTGTACTAGTAAAAAAACAGTTATTGCAAACGTAAGCTGGAGTCGAATGAATCTAACACAATAAAAAGTGAACAATTCCGACATGCTGCACCAAAGCCGGAGGCTTTTCCAGGACCCAAGAGGATAAAAAAGTCATTTGCTAGACCTGACACATTAAGCAATGGCGTACTTGGGTTAATGGAATGCAGCACCATTTTCAACCTGCCGACAAACAAGAGCTGCCACTGTGGCACCTTACCGGCATCCATAAACTGAAAATAACATAGAGCCTTTAGCTGCTCACACAATACACTCTGTAAAGCCCTCCCCCTACAGGGGAAGATTAAAACTGCAGGCTCATCTCATAAACCTGTTTGATTACAGCGAGTCCGATAAAGGACTGAACCTGAATAAATATTAGCTTTATATTTTGATACTGCCTTTACATACCCATAATGTCTTTGGGTAGTTAGCAGAGCTTATTGTTAACTGGTTAATAGCATTTAAAAATGGCAAATCTGCTTTATGTGAAAGGCAATAGGAAAAACACTGGCTCATTGGGGCTTAATAAATTTGATTAATATAATTCAAAGACAAAATACTAAGGCGTTAAGTGTGTGTACCAATAAAAATCTGCCCAGAACAACAGTAATAACATAAATATGATGGAATTATATAATGGAAGCCCCTACTGATAAAAGAGACAAAGTAGGGACAAAATTGTTCATTTTTTTTCTGACACATTGCTGACATATTAGACCTCAATGGGTTCATTTTCTTAGCTGGAGAAGCTCTGCAGTTGCCTTCAGATAGAATGATGTGGAGCCTCAACAGTCAAAGATCAGGGCCCATGGAGCAGAAATGCCCATCTCTCCAGAACAGTAGCAGCTCATTGGGACCCCTGGTGCTAGCCCCTCACCTCATTAGAAGACAGCATTTATACAGTACTGCAAAGGAACAGTGGTGTTTGGCCTCAAGCCCAGATCTGATGAAGTTCCTTGCTGTTAAATATGTGTTTTGAAGCCCTGCGCCAAAGAAAAGGAGATGAACTAACCTTATTGGCCACTTTGAAACTGTGCTGGCAGAGGATGAGTTAAGATGAGACAGGGTTGTCCTAACTCAGACAGACCAAGGACTCAGTTAAGGGGATGAAATTTAGGCAAATTACTAAATGATGTCAGCCGGCTAAGTAGGCTGAGGGAGGAAATGCATTTATTACAAGATTTTTCAAGCGTACACCATTAACTATACAGTCATCACACACTAGGAAGAGCTTTGTTGCTTAGTCCATGTCTATTAGCCTTTAGGGTCACTTTATGCTAGTTTACTATAAAAAGTTGACAAAATCACCTTTCAGCACATACACAAAAAATGTACAGACTTTTTCTTCTGGCAAAATAGAACAGAACTATTGAAGACTCAACTCACTTTTGTAGGTGTATCCAAATAATTATGTTCAGTAAATGCATTGTAAAATGGAACTGCCTCTTGTGATACCAGTCTGTGTTTTTTAAATGAGCATGTGCACACATATATGTATAAACCATATCATGATTAATTAAAATAAAGGTTATTGGTTAGAAAAAAGACAAAACATTATGAAATTAAGAGCATCACAAAGTCTTATACATCAACTTAGTCAATAATAAAGGCATCAAGGTATGGCATTTAGCAGACACTTTTGTCCAAAGCGACTGACAAAGTGAGTAATATTTTAACAGAATGTTCTTTACAATATATGTAATTTTGTACAAGTGTTTTGTGCAGAAACCAGAACAGTTAATCACAAAAGTTACTTTAGATTTTCACAGACAGTGTCACATATATTTTTTAAATGTCAGTAAGAAAATACATAGAGGCTTTAAATACTAATCAGTTCATGACTGTACAGACACACCAGGAACAGAAACTGTATGTGCCAGTGAAGGAATGCATGTCTTACTGTAAACTTTCTCTCACATGTCCTTCAGATCCTGGGTTACTAAACTGGTATTTACATTTACTCATTTGGCAGATGCTTTTATCAAAAAAAAAAACCTCACTTACAGTGAATTCAAGGTACACATCATTTTTTTATCAGGACTTCCCCTGGGATCGAACCTTTGCGGTGTTAACGCAATGCTCTACCAGTTGAGCTAACAGGAAGGCTGGTATGAAGGGAAGGGGCTCAAGGGAAGGCAAAACAACACCACATCATCACTTGGTCATTTAGAGGCTGTCCACACCAGCTTTTGAACTGACACTTATTGTTTCTCCCTCAAGATCAATTAATTCTAGTGTGAATCTCACTCTAGGCAAGAAAGCTTAAATGTGTTTAAATGTGCAAGTGTGTATGTGGGTGGGTGGGTGTGTGAACGTGTGACTTCTCTATAGTCCACTGATTCATGTTCAGAGACCTGTGGCTTACACAAAACTCTTGTTACAGAATTTTGGTGGAACCATTATGAAATGGTGAGTCGTGACACATTTCCATAATAATTTCTGAGGGTGTGAATGAGGTGCTGCAGAATGAGAGCAGGAAGTGTAAGCTAACAGTTGTATTAGGGATATAAGTAGAGCTGGTGTGATAAGAGGATCTACCAGGAACAATAGGCTACTTCTGTGTAGGCTAATGTACATATAAGTGAAAGTGTAATATTATATGTATGACATGTATGTTTATACTAATAATTAATTAAAACACACAGAAACACACTGGTTGAAAAACATACAACTTGCACAAACATGACCTAATTAATACTCTTAGTTTTTAATATGTAAATATGGTTCTAGCAAAGATTATATTATATGTTTGGATAGACACAGATTTTTTAAAACATTTTATGGATGTACAACATGTTCATGAAATGAAACATAATCTAATTTAAAAGAAAATAAATGAAATCTTTATGGCAATGATCAAATTTGATCTAATTTACAGTTATTCATTTGGCAGACGCTTTTATCCAAAGCAACTTACAGTGAACTCAAGGTACACATTTTTTATCAGGACTTGCCTTTCCCTGGGATTGAACCCACAACCTTTGTGGTGTTAAAGCAATGCTCTACCAGTTTACCAGAGAATTCATAAACATCTGTAAGGTTACTTTAGAGACACATACATACATAGAATCGAAGACATATATACCACAATAAGATATACTAAAAAATATGACTTTACACTTTGGCCGTGTACAGTAACTTTGACAGTGTTGCTGTTGAGCAAAGCAAATTGTCACAATATACTAAAATTGCCTCTAAGACGCCTCATTAGTCTTTAAATGGGCATGCCCTGCAAAATAACTGTGAAATGAAAACATTAGAACACGTTTAAATGGTATTATATTAATCAAATTAATATGATAAAATGATAATTATATTTTGTCTAGAGAGTGAATATTGAAGTGCAAACATACAAGCACATAAAATGCAGGCCTAATTTCTAATGCATGTCCCTTTGATGTCAGGTCTCTAGTCCACATTGATATGCATCGTCCTTTGGCATCCATCTGAGAATGCTAAATATTTTATTTTGTCCCAGACCCGAGGTACCGGCCCACACTAGGTACCACCCAGCAGTCTGAGGTGACATAAATCAGCGTAACATCCAGCTGCTCATCTGCATCTGTGCTCTGCCCAGACCTGATCTCCACAGGCCCCCTGAGCACCCGATGCCCTTCACACCATCTTAATTCCTGAGTAACACTTTACTTCACAGGAGCCACAAACTTGACAACAGCAAATTAGCACGTATGTCACATACAGTTACATTAACATATATTTAATATGCAGAAAGTGCAAATATCTGTACTGCAAGATTATTTTAGTCATGGTTAAAGATCAGGGCTACACTGTGATTTGTTTTGTCAGGCGACCAAAATGGGTTTACCGATTGTGACATCATGGCTTAGCCGATGAATATTAATTAGGTTATGCAATTTATTGTTGCGTTACATAGTAGTTTATGTGATGCATTGTTTTGGAAATCAGGTCTGATTTATGACAACTCGACCACACAGCAGGACATTTAAAATTATAAATGACAATGTCAAACTGTCACTTATTATAATACTCTCTTTATGGCTGAGAACAAGCAAACTGTCCAAGTGAGTATACAGCTATACTAAAGTACATAGCTGCTGAATACTAGCTAAAAATAACTCACAAGACTTGCCTTCCTGTTAGTTCAACTGGTAGAGCATTGCGTTTACCCTGCAAAGGTTGTGGGTTTGATCCCAGGGGAAGGCAAGTTTTGTGAGGAAAAATTATGTATATGTTGAATTCACTGTAAGTCGCTTTGGATTAAAGCGTCTGCCAAATGAATAAATGTAAATGTAAAAATGCAGATGGATGTACCAAATATTCAAATACCATATGAAGTGTGTAGATACAGCGACACAGGTCTCTCATGTTTAATTCACTGGATAAAGGACAATATGTTGCCTCCCCTTCCCCACCTCGCACACAAACGCAACAACCATGACTCACAGGTTCTGTGGATTATTGCACAAGTTAATGTATACAAAGCCCAATGCATGTCTAAAGGTTAAATGCATGAAAAATGGATTGAATATTAAAGATGGATTTTGGTAGATAAAAACTTATCAACTGCAGATAACACCAAAAAGTTCTGACAATAGCTTCTTGCAAAAGAGTTTTGCTACAGACACACAATCTCTGCTGCCTGTGACATCACACACACTCTCTGCTGTCTGTGATGTCAAACACACACGTACACAAGCATGACTCATCACAGGCACTGAAGATAACTACACTGCACTTCTAAAGATTGAGCACATTATAAAGGACAACAGTAAAAAAATATGGAAAATGACAGATGGGCTTTCAGTGGAGAAATAAATTTGCATCTGTTTGTGTCAAAAATATCTTGGCAACATGTTGTTGCTGCACACTTTCTGCTACTTATCACTTCTGGTGTCTGTCTGTGACATCATGCACTCTGTAATCTGTGATGTCATAAGAAATCTATGGTGTAATACGCACTCCATAATCTGTGATGACATGCACTTTGTACTCTGTGATGACAACTAACATCAATGTGTAAACAACAACAAAACATAACCTTGTTATGTACCATGTTATGTAACATAACCATCTCTAATGAGCAGGGTGAAACACAGTCCTATTTCTACATTGTCTTATATTCGTTGCATGATTACACTATTACCCTTTGACAAACAATATTGACTAATTATACATCATTACATCACTAAGATTAGATGCTATTAAAAAAATAGATGTTATTAAAATAGGCTGCATTTGTTTTAATGCAGTACAGCACTTGGCAAAACTCTGGGCTTTTGTTGCATGCAGAGAAAAGTATGGCTGTAACAAACAGGATTGGCCACAGTCTTTTAAAGGCACGGTGCTCGCTCACCTCTCTGTGAATTGTGAGTCTCTCTGTGAATTGCATAGCTTGTCAGGAGATGCCTTCTGTTTTTATGTTATTTAATTGAAATAACAAATGATGTTAAAAGCCAAAAATGCAATAACTGATGACTATGAGACTGGACTTGCATGGTGAGTTTCTTATCTTAATAAAAACTGATCACTGCGTACTTCCAGTTTATTCAGCTGCAGATGAACAGATTGTCCAAATAACTGTTAAAATGAAGATGGTATTTGAAAAAAACAATGAATGCAAAAAATAAATGTGTGATCTACTATTGTACACCACCCTGTAAACCGCCATGTTTAGATTGTTTGATACAAGCTGATAATTAGTCAGCTGACATAAAAATGAAAGCCATTGTAACATTTTTGATATCTGTGTGGCCAACTGGCCAACAAGTTAAATCTTCTGATATTATTTGATGGCGTTATTAGTGTCAACTTTCTCGGTTATTAGTATTAACTGTGTTGCTGTTTTTTTAATTGTGTAAGGAGAAAAGAAAACTATTAAAATATGGAATTTAGTGCATTGTAGAATGTAAACGGTTTATAAACAATCAAGATATTAAAAATATCTCATCTGTCAATTTTGCTTCCTGTGGAATGTTTTAGTTGAGCAGAACAAACATTCACGATCACTAATTATTCTCAGTCATTATGCATTTCCATGGCAAAATTTCCAGAAATGCTTTTCTTTTTAATTGTGAACATAAATGGACAGCAGCCTGCCCTCAGTTGCTCTGCAGAGAGCACGACTTTACACAGAGCACAGAGTTCACACAAGCAGAAAGTGTGAAGAACATAATAAGGCCTCAGAAATTAGATATTTCTTTGACCCTTTTAATCAAGACCCAAACCACAGTATGACGGAGCTGAACAGATCAGTACACACAAGGAGGGGGCAGATGGTCTGAGAGAAGCGTGCAGAGTAAAGAGACCCAGTTACACATAAAGGCCAGAAGAGACTGACCACTGAGAGGCAAATGAAAGCAGTAGTTTGTCTGGCTGAAGCTCAGAAATTACACAGACGTGATTGGCACATCCATATGTAGGGTTGGTATTTCTCTTCCTTTTAAAGTCACTCGCCCAGCAGGCAGTAACGAAGTTCAGACCATACATTCAAATATTATAGCAAATAAATATATATATATATATATATATATATA